>CM055073.1:36506458-36549743 GCA_029204045.2 Tillandsia leiboldiana | reverse complement strand
GTTGTAACGAACACCCATATAGTGGTTCTGTACATCCTCTGCATTGGGACACCCATGTGCCCACTTTTGCCACAGCTCCAATGTAAGGCTATATGTATAAAAGGCAATAATACATAACCTGCTATCTCCACCTCACCCATATATATATATAGCTGCTATGCCATTCATACATATATCTCCAGCTCACACATATATCACAGCTCACTATATTACAGTAATTGTCAAATATCACTTCCTTCCATGTCTAGCGCTACCTCCACCCGCCGAATAACACATATTGTTTTATTGCGCGTGGAGGGATCATTTGGTGATGCTAATATGTCGTTGGATCGTACAGCACAGGTGGTCATTCTTGCCTACGATACTGAAGATGATTGTTCAAAAGATGGAGTGGCTTCTTTCCTAGCTGAACAGGTAGGCGGTATTCCCTATGATTACGGATTTGCAGAATGTGAAGGTGCCAATTACCTTATATATTTTCCTACTGCTATGATTCGGGATAGAGCTGTAGAGCAGTCTATTCTGCAGACCGAGAAAATGACCATTAATGTCAAGCCATTTGAATACAACGTAGGTCGAATCCGTGAAAGGTATGCGTACTCTGTATGGATTCGCTTGCATGATTTACCGGCCATTTGTTACGACTATAACCATTTGACAACTATAGTATCTAGTTTTGGACATTTGTTGTTGGTGATGACGACTGCCGTCTCCGCCACAATATCACCTTCTACCGTGTGTTGATCAAATGTATTGATCTACAAATAATCCCAGAGTGTGTAACGCTCATTGTGGGAAATCGTGAATGGATAATAAATGTGGAAATAGAGTCGTGGCAATCCTGCGCAGGGAACGGCACTTCGTAATGTGTTGGCAATGTGACGACTCCTTTGCCAAATGGATATGTTGTTTACTAATTATCGCTACATCTTTACCTCGCTAGTACGCAATCATTTATAGCTACTTGCAATATGATGATTATGATATGCATGAAGTACACATCTGTATCTATTGACAATCAACTGTACATATATATAAGTTCTTCAATCCGATGGGATGAAATTGAAGGACGTAAAGTGCTTACTTATGCATCAATTTTTATTCGTGGTATGTACCTTTTGTATTGTATAATATAACTCTACCCGATTTACTTATTTTATTTATTTATTCCCGGGATATAGACAAGTATATGTACAAGCAGGCACTAAAATATTTTTGTATTATGTTCAGTATAATACTTGCTACCGGGGATAAAGAAAGTCTGGATTTCGACAGTAATCTGTATTTTTACGGGTCTCATCAAGTGACCCATCATCAAACTCCACCCTTAGATGGGTGGGGGTGTGAATGTACATCCCTTACGGGTGTACACATAGCATTTTCCGTATTAGTAAGAATAATATAGGGGATACTATTTCAAATTTTAAAATAAATTTTCTACAGTTTGATTTGAAATATTTAATGGAAGATATTAGTAAGTACACATGTTATATATTGATATTATTTTTGTATAAATTAAGATAAAGTAAAAAATACTTATTAAGTCATTTATAAAGGAAAATGCTACATTTCTGAAGAATTTTGAACTGCATACCGTACGATTTTGAAAATGCTATATGTACCCCCCGAAAGGGCAATTATGAAGTCAACATTTCTGAAGAATTTTGAACTGCATACCGTTAGATTTTGAAAATTCAAAAGTCTCCACTATCCTCTAGTTAAAAAATCAAAATATTATATTATGTATTTAATACTCCGGGCAGCCTCACGCCACCCCACCTTGTCTTCCCCTGTTCTCACGCCGTCTCACACCTGCCTCCTCCCACCCCGCCCACCAGGCAGGCCGCATGTGCTTGCCTCCATCGGATCTAAAGTTTGCTCAGCCCCGGTCCGCATCACCGGTCGGATCGACATCGGAACCCCACCCAGGGACGCCGCTCATCGCCAGGCTTGCAAAGGCTGAGAGGCATCAACCCCTTCCAGGACGACGGCCGATCTCCTGGTCATCCCTCCCTGCCGCGTTCTGCTCATCATTGTCGTCCAACTAAACCAGTATGTAGGTTGCTTAATTTTTCAATTCATGTGTAAATTCAACGTTTTGAGGAACTAGGGGTGAAATTAATATTTGCTCTACATGAATCTAATTAATTATTTTTGTACAAATTTACATCTTTCCCGTACAGTATAATTTTCCTTATTTAATATGTGGAATTATCCTCTCATCCCAATGCACAATTGTACACCTTTCACTAAGTCTGCATGAATTTAGTACGTTGACATGCAAACGTAATGGTAAAATGTATCAAATATTTTCTATCTATGTCTTCTTTCTTTTTGCAAATTTTGGCATGGATGTATAAGTATTATAATGATATTACACATTAGATGGATTCGAGCTTTACATCCTCGAGCAATGGGGCCAGCCAAAATACACCTTATTGCCATTGTCAATTGCAATGTGTCATGAGAACATCTTGGACGCAGAACAATCCGGGCCGGAGATTTTACGGCTGTTCGAGATATGGGGTAATCTATGTAATGTACATAATATTTGGTTATCCATGCTATAGATCAAAAACTTACCATATATACTTGCCTCCCATATTTTCAGGGGCATGGGGCATGCAATTATTTCAGTTGGTATGACGCGCCGTTTACGAGCAGAAGTATTTCTGTATTGAATGGATTAATAGTAAGTAACAATAAGTTGCGCAATGAAGCTGCAGCTGCTGCAAGGAAAGGTAAGATGGGGGTTGTACCTCTTAGTTGCATATTTTCTATCAGTGGGATTTTTGTTTCTTCATGGTATAACTGTATGTCGAATCCAGACTAGGACTATCCCGCCCCTTGTAATGTAATTTAATATTTTTCTATATATGAATGTATTTATATTCCTCTCTATATTATGAATGTATTTATATTCCTCTCTCTAAATATGAATGTATTTATATATGTCGTAATCCATACTATGACTATCCGGCCCCATGTCATTTTGTAACTCTATTTGTCGGGAGAGAGTAGATTTGAAATTAAACAACTAACTGCATCATTCCTTCTACGGGAACCCTCTATAACTGTCCCCTTTTGAATAACATTTATTTCAAATATAGCTGTATATATGACAGTACGAAACCCATCTATAACTGTACCGGTATGAATATATTACTGTACGGGAACCCTCTATAGCTGTCCCCTTTTGAATATACGTGTACCAAGTTCTGAATAAGAGGATCCAATGCCCTTCCTCCCCTTAAAATATGGATTCCTCCATCAGTACCGGTAGACAACGTTAGGTACCGGTACACCGTGAAAAATCGAAGTGTGATGCTTTCGGGTTTGGAGGTACTTGGATGTTTACCGGAACCATATGTACCGGTACTCAATACTGAGTACCGGTATTGTGTGAGGAATCCAAGTGTGAGGCCTCACAAATAGAACGCCCTACCCTTGGTACATAATCCTTGGTTCCGGTACACAAAGAAGTACAAAGCAAGTGCCTCACAAACAGATAGCCTTACCCTTGGTTGCTCATTATGTACCGGTACGCAAGAATACATACCGGTACGAAATCTTGAGTATCGGTACACTTCTAAGATCCTCAAAATCCGAATGCATGACACTTTGATTTCTCCATCAGTACCGGTACTCAATGATGAGTACCGGTACAGAGTGAGAAATCCATGTATAGTACTCTCGGGTTTTGAGGGATTTGGAGGTGTACCGGAAGAGTGTGTACCGGTACTAAATGGTAAGTACCGGTAGTAATTGGCAATAATGATGATTATTTGTAGTAATAACATACTTACATTTTGCCTATATTGAAGTATCAATTTTTATATTTCCTTTCTATGTTATAAGATCTATGTATATATTTGAGTTCAAATGGCAAATTTAACACTAGCATGTTCAAAACTTCTGGTGAAGAATAATCACTAGGAGTGAATAATAATCATTTACATCCATGATATAATTTACAATCTACATCCATGGGTCATCAGTTGGCTCGCAACCCTCCTATGACTCAATCACAACTCTTATGATCCATTCTCTATTGTCTATATATAGTGTTACTTGCTCGGAAGCATGTTATGATGAATGCATTTGATAAGCACACGATAGTATATGAAATTTTCACAATGTCGGCTTGGGTCATAAACACGATTTAAAGGTGTGACACTAGTATGCAGCTATTGTACTGCAAATGGATGCCTTCCGATAGGCGATCCTATATATATTTGACCACCTAGTTGTCCAAAAATACAGTTCTGTACTACATACATTGCACACACACCATATTGTCAATAGTGAAAACAAGTTAGGAAAATTATATCACTCAATACAGAGGACAAAACTGTAGGCGTCAATTGTAAACAAAATGCTAGTTGGGCAAAGATGCAGTGACATTGGCCAAAAATTAAGGACTTCCGTAACTTATGTAAGGTTCCCACGACTCTATTTCCACATTGATTGCCCATTCGCGATTTCCCACAATGAGCGTTACACACTCCGGAATGTTTTGAAGATTATTACATTTTATCAAAAGACGATAAAACTTGAGATTTTCGCGAAGACGGCAACGGTCATCACCACCAATAAAACGTCCGAAACTAGATACAATAGTTGTCAAATCAACAGACTCATAACACTGAAGCGGTAAATCATGCAACCGAATCCATACAAAGTACTTAAAACCTGCCCGGTGACCAAGGTTGAATTCACATGGCGATACCATAATGCTGAGTTGGTAGCTCTGCAGAAAAGATTCCCGAATAGCACTATTCCGACACTCTGCAGTAGGAAAGTATATAAGGTAATCGGCATCCGCACATTTTCCAAATCGATATTCATCGGGATCTCCACCTACGTGATGCGCTAAGAAAGCAGCCACTCCTTCCTTTGAATAATCTTCTTCAGTTTCGAATGCAAGAATTGCCACCTTTGCTGCACGATCCATCAACTTATTAGCATCAAGAAATTTATGCTGGAATGGAATAAAACATTTGGTGTTCTTCGGGCGTGTGGAGAATGGGTTAGACATGATGAAAGGTAAATTTGATATAAACTGAAATATAGTGGACGGTGAGAACCAGATGTGTGAAATGTGATATAGCTATGAAGTAGATAACCGCTATATATATGATCAAATTTTCTATTATCTACATATAGTGTTATTTGGGAGGCTATAGAGGGGCTTTGAGCAGTACTGAGAATGGGCAAATTATGTAGAATATTCGATATTATAGAATATTGTAAAGCATTGGATGCTGTTTTGTGAGGGGACAGCTATAGCCTAGTTATGTACTGTCGTATATCCAAATGACACAGCTATAGGGACCTGCCAAGTTGGTAATAGTGTGCCTCAGTTGAGAGGGGACAGCTATACAAAATAGCCTTTGACTGGTGTACATGTACCATTGCTCATATCCAAAAGGGCACGCATAAAGATAGTGAGAATAGTCCTGTGTTAAAGATCCGCACCCTACCCAAAGGGCACGCATGAAGATAGTAAAAAGACAACTTTTGACCATCTTTAGAGTATGGTACAGTCTACGATGTTGCATGAGTATATATAGATGTTCCCTTATAAATGGTTCCTAGTACAGAACCAATCTATACAGGTACACATGGTTCAGCTTTTGGGTTTTGCTGAACTTGAATGGGAATCGGATGCGGCACTCAGTACCGGTCGTCGTTAATGAGTACCGGTACAATTGGCAGAATTTAGTACATGGGTGTTCAACAAAAGTGTTAAAGCTCGTCAAAGTTCGTCAACTCGTTAACCCTATACTCATGCACGGTACCATTAGTCACCTCGTCCACTTCCATCTAAGTTCCTCAAGACCAGAAAGCCTAACACTTGCAATCCTCAACTTAGTTCCGGTACTCATATACGTTCCTCAAGACCCGAAACCATCACACTTGGGTTGCTCACTCAGTACCGGTACTGTTTAATGAGTACCGGTAGTCATGGTTCGGGTACACATGCAAGTTGTATAAGTACCGGTACTCTACATTGGCTACCGGTACACACGGTACCGGTACACCACTAGGTTCCTCAAAACCCGAAAGCCTCAGACTTGCAATCCTCAATTAGTACCGGGACTTAAAATTGCGTACCGGTACACATGGTTCCGGTACACATGCAAGTTCTATAAGTACCGGTACTCTACATTGACTACCGGTACACACGGTACCGGTACACCACTAGGTTCCTCAAAACCCGATTCATTAAACTTGGGTTGGTCCATAACTACCGGTACTCTTCATTGAGTACCGGTACACACGGTACCGGTACACCACTTGGTTCCTCAAAACCCGAAAGCCTCAGACTTGCAATCCTCAATTAGTACCGGTACTTAAAATTTCGTACCGGGACACATGGTTCCGGTACACATGCAAGTTCTATAAGTACCGGTACTCTTCATTGACTACCGGTACACCACTAGGTTCCTCAAAACCACGAGGCGCTGCACTTGGGTTGGTCTATAAGTACCGGTACTCTTCATTGAGTACCGGTACAAACGGTACCGGTACAGCACTAGGTTCCTCAAAACCCGAAAGCCTCAGACTTGCAATCCTCAATTAGTACCGGTACTTAAAATTGCGTACCGGTACACATGGTTCCGGTACATATCCATGTTCATCAAAACGCGGACTCATCATTTCTCACTCAGTACCGGTACGTAGTGTTAAATTTCAATAGATTTAAAAACTTGAAGAACTTTCAAAATTAGTAATTAACTCTTTAACAAATAGAAATATCTGTTAAAAATATTAAATTGGAAAGAGCAATGCTACATGTACACCCCGAAGGGGTGTACATCTTAGATCTCCAGCTTTTTAATGGTGTCGATATTTTTTACGGGTCACATCAAGTGACCCCTCATCACACCCCCACCCTTAGATGGGTTTAGGGTTTAGGGTTTAGGGTTTAGGAAAGTACAGAACAAATAAATATAGCTGTTCCAGCACCAAATAAAAATATTCCAGAACAATTAATTTTAAAAGTTGGAGAACACAGTGAGGCAAATGCAGAACATAATGTAAGAAATCAGCATCTCCGAATTACAGCTAGTGTTAAATTTGCCATATAAACTCAAATATATACATAGATCTTATAACATAGAAAGGAAATAAAAAAATTCATACTTCAATATAGGAAAAATGTAAGTACGTTATTACAAATAATCATCATGATATATATGCAATAGTACAAAAGCAGAATGAAAAAGTTTAATGTTAAATATAAACTCTCCCGATATAGAGTGTACAACGCATAACAATGCTTAATGGTTTAATAGCATAGTCCATTGTATGGATCTCACTTTCAATTGCCCGTCTCATATTTGCTGTGCTGCATTTATTGTTCTTGCAATATGTCATCTTCGTACACCTGATTAAATAATTAATAAAGTCAAATTAATGAGATAAATCAATTTTACATATAGAAATAGAAACAATAAATTGTCATTACCTGTCAGAACTGCATAGAGTGCGCCATTTGCATAAAGCCAGTACGATGATCTAAAAATTTTATTTCGGACTTGTATCCGATATAGGAGGGTTCCTGACAGGGTCTGTCGACATGTCAATGTTTTGAGGGGGCCACGGTGTCTTGCATATATAAGAAAAAAAATAAATTAGAATATGTGTATTAAAGACAAATTTATAGTAAATAAACATCTAGGAGAAAGTTAAGGAACATTACCGTTAAAATCATGGCTGGATTGCTCTGTACACTTGTATCCGATATAGGAGGGTTCCTGACAGGGTCTGTCGACATGTCAATGTTTTGAGGGGGCCACGGTGTCTTGCATATATAAGAAAATAAATAAATTAGAATATGTGTATTAAAGACAAATTTATAGTAAATAAACATCTAGGAGAAACTTAAGGAACATTACCGTGAATATCATGGCTGGATTGCTCTGTACAGTTCTATCCGATATAGGAGGGTTCCTGACAGGGTCTGTCGACATGTCAATGTTTTGAGGGGCCCACGGTGTCTTGCATATATAACAAAATAAATAAATTAGAATATGTGTATTAAAGACAAATTTATAGTAAATAAACCATCTAGGAGAAAGTTAAGGAACATTACCGTTAATATAATGGCTGGATTGCTCTGTACATCAATCCCATAAGGTAAGTGCATTATGGGCGAGTTCTTAATCGTAGGACTTTGCAGGTGAACCTATTTTAATAAATCGGGAGGGAGGGGGCCAATATGGAAGACACATAATTATGTAAACAAATGAGGAAAATCGAACTATGAATCATATATTAAGACAATCAAATGAACATATAAAAAACTCTCAAACATTTACACTCTGTTGGGACGAGGCCGAGGGCGACGATGAGAAACGATTAAAGATTGAGCATTCACCATTATAAAACCTGTCCGTAGAATTTTGAGGCATCTAATAAAATAGAAAAGAATATTTCAATTTATGTCGTGTACCGTAAATTATAAGCCAACAAGAATCGAGTTACGTACGTAAAGATATACCTGTTGCTTGTTGACTTTCATCTTAAGCCGACGTACCATTTGATCTGTCTTCGACTCCTTTCGTTTGCTTGGTGGGCGCCCTTTACTTCGAACTGACAGCGGGCTCTTTACTCTCTGGTCGTTACATCTATCATCTGAATCGTGTCTCATAGTAGAATGTATATTTTCGATAAATTGGACATCATTGCTTCCCTTGGATGACGATGTGTTCTCTAATTTCGTCTTCAAATTATCAAGTGTGACTAGTGCTACATGATATTTGTCATCACTCTCAGCAGCTATGTCTGCAATGTCGTACATACGACTACATACTACCTCATATCGGCTCATTTCTGGACTCCTCCCTAAGCTTTCATCCCATGCTGTCACCCGAGTATACCTCCGTCTTATATCCTTCCTCCATCGTGTTAGTATGTAACAAGTTGGAAGAATCATCATCTTTCTATTAACTAGGACGGCAATTGAATGTCGGCATAAAATACCCTTACAATCAAAAAGACGACAAATACAACTAACTCGGGAGGTAGACTCATCAAAATATGCAGTGAATACTATGTCTTTGCCTGCATCGCCATATTCTACATACTCGTTAACTCTATACTCATGGACGGTACCAATAGATGATATTAAAGATGTCTCACAATGCATTAAATCCTTTAACTCAGCTTGAAATTCTCGAAATTTAGCAATTGTGTACATATCTTGAAATTGCTTCTCAAATGCATATCGACTTATGGATGGGATGACGCAGGTGAATGATTTGTAGTCTAATTGTGCCTCCTTTTCTGCTTTATTCTTTATAGCGCTTTCATACTGCTCCACAAATACTTTTAACGTCGTTTTCGAGTTCACGTACCCATCAAAAAACGAATTCATGCTTTCACTTCGCTGTGTCGTGGACATTCCAGCCCAGAATGTATCCTTCACATAAACTGGCACCCACTTTCGTCTGTTCTCGTACAGTCCTGACAACCAATCATTCTTTTCAAGTCCATAACAAACTATCATTCTCTTCCATTTATCGTCAAATTGAAGTTCTGTTAGTGATTCATATATAGCATCCATCATAATGCTCTTAATAGAATGATATTCACCATAACTTTTTAGCTTCTCCGGTATCTTTTTTGTTATGTGCCACAAGCACCATCGATGTTTGGCATCGGGGAATACCAGTTCAATAGCATTTTGCATTGCTTTGTCTTGATCGGTGATTATTGCTTTGGGGTCATGGCCGGACATACATGACAGCCAATTCCGAAAAAGCCATACAAACGAAGCTGTATCTTCACCAGAGAGTAAGCCGCATCCAAACAAGATTGACTGACCATGATGATTAACACCCACAAATGGAGCAAACGGCATATCATACTTATTCGTTAGATATGTCGAGTCGAAAGTAATTACATCTCCAAAACATTCATAGGCTGCTCTGCTTCTAGGATCTGCCCAGAATATATTGCGAATACGAGAATCATCGTCCAGATCGATGGAATAAAAGAAGTTTGCGCTTTTCTCTTGCATGGTTCGAAAATAATTACAAATGGCTTCGCCATCACCTTCGCCAAGTCGTAAACGGCGCATTTTATCAATATAATTACGGGCATCCTTCTCTCCAAATGGCAAATTTTGATACCCACCAGCCTCAACAACAAAAGAATTAAAACTTTTATTCAATCTTATTCCGGCACGATCATTAACATCAAGCCGTCTCTTAACACTAGAATCTATAACTCGATTGCATGGAAAATATCGAGACTTGCTAGGACTTAATCCATGATTATGGTCAAGTTTGACCATACTTATTACACAAGATAAATCCAAATTAATTTTCACATTTATCCTAGCAGGACAGTCCGTCTTCGCTGCCGAAGGACGAGGCCGGAGATTAGTCACGGTGTGATTTACTTTTCCATGACGAGAGCATGCGATGATTACATACGAAGGAATGCCGTTACTGATTTTAGTAGACCTCTTTACAATCCCAAATCCTAATTGTTGTGCATAATTCTTATAGAAGCCCATAACCATTTCCATATTATTAAAATGCATTCCAACTTCTGGTACTAAATTGGATATGTCTGTGACCTCATTGTTTCTTTCTTCATCCATCTCAAACTCAACAACTGATAATGATCAGTGCGTCTAGATATTTCAAAATAATTATGACCTGTAACACATCATATTTACTGCTAATACAAACTTGAAATTGTGGTTAAAGAAGAAATTATATATAATGTATATATAGGATTTGTATGTTTACAGATTATGTGTAAAGGCATTATTCTACTATACCCTCAAAATGTATCCTTACAGCTAATACATGTTCCACATTAATACTAACCAAATTACAAAGCAGCATTATATGATCAACATGTTCTACTAAACCCTAAACCATAAACTATTAACATAATATTATATATAATGTAATTGTCAAAACATCCTATTACATATTATATAGTACATTGTCTCTTGTAATAAACAATAAATGGGCGCTCTCCTATATCGGTCAAAAGTGAACATATTAGCACCTAATTTACCTTGTACCTGCTATTTCATATCAACGCCATTCTATTTATAGACCAAAGAAAGAATGTTTTCTTCCTTTGTACCGGTATTTTTGGAACGCACATAGCTTATTAGGGGGAATATGGAGACGATTATCGCAGCGGAGACGTTGGATGAGCAGGCAGTGACGACTCTTCACGAGCTGTGCTTTGGTTTTACAAAGAATGCCTTGTTCAAGGACCGGCGATTGGGATAATACAAATGTACGTAATGTGTTTGAGGACGGGGATCTCGTTGGGATTTGGTCATCGGAGCAGAAAATGATTGCGAAGCGTAATGCGCCTAGGGACACCCTAGCCGCATTAAACTTTGCAATCATTTTCTGCTCCGAGGACAAAATCCCAACGAGATGCCCGTCCAATAACACATTACCGACATTTGTATTATCCTATTCGCAGGTGCTTCAACACGGTAAAATCAAAGCACAGCTACTCAAGAGTCGTCACTGCTTGCTCATCCAACATCTCCACTGCGATATTCGGCTCAATAAACCACCCAATTAACTATGTGCGTTCCAAACACCCCGATACAAGGGAAAAAAACCTTCTAGCTCAACTTTAATTCTAGCTCAAGCAGGGCTGTATGATAACAAAGATAACTTATGTCCATCCGAGTCCCCTATGTTAAGGGTGTAACCTATACATCGCAAGCAGAGGTGTAAAAATAACAGTACTCAGGACAGAAAAAAGCTACCATTCATACATCTTAACCCCTATCTTGAAATCCCTACACAGCTATGATAAGAGCTATATATAGACTGTACCACAAAACCAATGATGCCTACAAGTGTTGCCTATTGTTTGATATATGACTGTACAGAACCCATCTAAGGCTGTTTCCTAAACCAATTGGCAGCTCCTACTTGCATTTGGACTAGAGATATTTACAAAGCTATATATGGATATGATCCATCTGATCACAAAGCTACACCAATTAACAACGCCAACTTTTGACTATATTTACATATCTCCTTGAATTTGGACTGCTTACAAGGGTAGCCTTTTGTATATATGAGTGTACAGAATCCAACTTTGCATTATTTTTAATTTTCCAAATATTTTTTCAATTAATAATTTTTCGTAGACTGAATAGAGTGAAAAATTAAAGTAATTTTACAAAGGAGAATGATAAATCAATCCCAGCCATCCCTGTTAGGGGTGTATGATATACACCCCTAACAGGGGTGTACCCATAGCACTTCCCCTAAAGGAAAATGCTACCTGAACAGTACATGAAAGCATTAACCTACATTTAATAACCTACATTTAATACTACTAGTGAGAGAGAGATAGAGAGATAATTTATATACCTGTAAAGTTAATAAAAGCATTAACCTACATTTAATACCATACATTTAATATACCTGGAAAGTTATTAAATGTAATATTGTGTACCGGTATGATAGAGTTGTACCGGTATAGGGGAATATGTACCGGTACTAGATTTGTATACCGGTATGATAGAGTAGTACCGGTACCGAGGATTGTGTACCGGTATGATAGAGTTGTACCGGTACCGAGGATTGTGTACCGGAACAATGAATGGAAAAAAGACATCCTATAGAGTTGTACAGGTACAGAGTATTGTGTACCGGTATGATAGAGTTGTACCGGTACCGAGGATTGTGTACCGGAACATTGAATGGAAAAAAGACATCCTAACAGGGATTTAGCCATAGCATTACATCAAGTACCGGTACACATTGTAATACTAGGATTGTGTACCGGAACATTGAATGAAAAAAAAGACACCCTAACAGGGATTTAGCCATAGAATTACTGTGGAAAAAAATAGAGAATAAAATGAGGGGATTAAAATGTACATATGGCGTCGCCCTCGCGAAGGCGTCGTAGATCGTCGAAACAACAGAGAGAGACAGGGGGCGAGGGGCCGAGGGGGCCGAGGGGCCGAGGGGCCTTCGGGATGGAAGCATACACAGAGCTTCTTGTCGACG
Source organism: Tillandsia leiboldiana (assembly GCA_029204045.2). Taxonomy (NCBI): domain Eukaryota; kingdom Viridiplantae; phylum Streptophyta; class Magnoliopsida; order Poales; family Bromeliaceae; genus Tillandsia; species Tillandsia leiboldiana. Next base: position 36,536,715 of record CM055073.1, on the reverse strand, counting down.
TAAGGGATCGTGGCCTGATAGGGGGCGTCGCCCTCGCGAAGGCCTGGTAGATTGTCGAAGCGAGAGAGAGAGAGAGAGAGAGAGAGACTTGTCGTCAAGAGAGAGAGAGAGGGAGCGGGAGGAGACGAATGAAATGCTCTGAATAGAAAGGGAAAGAAAAGGAGGGAAAGAGTATGCCCTAAAAAAATTGAGTGAGAATATCACCTCCTATTTTTAATGCTATACAGTGTTTAATCCTACACCCTCCATTAAGGGGTGTAGGATGTACACCCCTTAATGGGGTGTACAGGTAGCATTTTCCTTTTTAATAACGGTGGAACGTATGAGGGGTATATTGGAAAGAAAAAAATAAGAGGGATAAATCAGATATTTCTTCATATTTCAGGGGTACACAGGCAATTATCCCTTTAAAATACTTTATGAGCATGAGGCTTTTAATATATTTTTCACCTATTTAAAATGCATATAAATAAGAAAAGAGGGAGAGAAAGAGTTATATTGGTACCAAAAATTATTAAGCAATATGACTATCCAAAAGAGAGAGAGAGAGAGTTAAATTAGTATTATTAAGCAATATTAAAAAGGTGAGGAAGGTTATGGTCATCTTGAGCTTTAAGAAAGCGGTGAATGATCCACCGTATTTAAATTTTCTAAAGCCTATTTTTATAAATATTTTTTTAAAAAAATTATTTTTACAAAAACGATTGTTGATAGGGTTATCAACGCCCACACAACACCCTCTAAAATGCCCTCAATATGGGTATTCTCCAAAGCATGATATTTTAATGAAACTTCTAAAGCAAAGCATGATATTTTAATGAAACTTCTAGAGCTATTCACTTAATGAATGAAATATAAATCATATATTTTTTTTGGTGAGATGTACAATTAGTATTTTTTTTTTAAGATATACACGTATTTTTATTTCTAATTAAAAATGCTACTTCTATCAAGATGTACACTTCACATCTTATTCATTCAATAAATAGGGATGGATAAAGGGTTATTTCACAAATAGTGAAGTGACCGGTAAATAACATCTTATTTTTGGATGAATAGAATAAAAAATATAAACTCTAATTTTTTTCAAAAAAAATTATACATCCTACATTCTGTCAATTTTAAAATAAAATAAATTTTGCTAATCATCTAAATATAACTGTGAAAACTTTTTTATTGTAAAATAAATGATATATATATATATATATATATATATATATATATATATATATATATATATATATATATATATATATATATATATATATATTATACGTTCTAAATAATACGTATAAATAGTATTATTTAAAAAAAAAATAAAAAAAAAATAAAAATAATAATAATAATAGGGGCAATTTCCTACTTACCCCTAAAATTTTTTCTGTTTTCAGATTTACCCCTCTTAGAAGGCTAATATTAAAACTACCCTTCTTACGTTCCAACTTCTTTCCAAAATATCCCTGAAGTTAAACTCTATTAGTGTACCGTTTGGAACTGCCGTTATCTGTGTGTAATTACTATTTTGCCCTTTCAAATATACCCTAAACCCAAAAACCCTAAACCCCTAAACCCTAAAACCCTAAACCCTAAACCCTAAACCCTAAATCCTAAAACCCTAAACCCTAAACCCTAAAACCCTAAAAAACCCTAAACCCTAAAACCCTAAACCCTAAACACTAAACACTAGAACCCTAAAAAATCCTAAACCCTAAACCCTAAAACCCTAAAAAATCCTAAACCCTAAACCCTAAACCCTAAATCCGGACAAAATAGGTATATCTGATAGTTTTCAACTCCGATTATTATTTAACTCTAGTTTAACCCTAGTTAACTTAACAAAAGGAAACGGTAGGGTATTTTTAATAACGGTGGAACGTATGAAGGATATATTGGAAAGAAAAAAATAAGAAGGATAAATGAGATATTTCTTCATATTTGAGAGATACACAGGCAATTATTCCATAATAATAATAATAGTGCGACAACTAATTCTCTCCTCTTAACACACTCTCTGGATGCATCTCTACTCTTCCAAGTTTCCGTTTCCTCTCTCTCCTTTCTCCGAGAACTCTCTAGAACCCCACCTCCCCTCCACACTATATAAACCCCCTCCTCTCCGCTCCCTCCGCTCGCCGTTGGAATCGTTACACACAGCCTACATTGTCTCTCCTCGCTCTCATCTACGCGCTCACAAGCTTCTTCGTCTTCATCGTCTTTGAGGAGCCATGGACGAGGACTTCGAGTTTCCCGCGGTGGGGGAGGAGATGAACGAGGACGCCATGGATTTCGGCGACGAGGTGAGCCTGGTCGTGAAGGTCGGGGAGGAGAAGGAGATCGGGAAGCAGGGTTTGAAGAAGAAGCTCGTCAACGAGGGTAACGGGTGGGACACCCCCGACGTCGGCGACGAGGTCGAAGGTATGCGTTGTTGTTTCGATCTGTTTCGTGGCTTTTGATCTAGGGTTTTGGTGGAATTTAGGTACATGACGGGATTGTTATCACATTTTATACTTGTATGATCTCGTGTGCAATTTGTTGCGTCTTTTATTGATGAGATTGTGTCGAACGCTATGGTAAATGATGCGGATAATACTGAATAATTAGCAGATGTGGAAAATTAAGTTCAAGATCTCTTGAAACTAAGTAGAATTATGACTAGCTCTGATATTGTGTTATTAGAAGATCGATCTCATGGAGAACGATCCATGAACAATCTTAACATCTTTTGTATAGTGGGGATTACTGAATCAGGTTGCTGTGTAAATGATGGGAATATTCATCGATTATTTAGCAAATGGACTACATTTGAAATCATGTCAGTAATAAGATTGATTTGGTAGGAAGAGATCAGTAGTAGTCTTAATATTTTTAGAAAATCTGGAAATTTGAGTGTCTTATTGCGATCAATTAGTATGATTTTGGCCTGATTTTGAGTGTTGATTGATTTTGCAGTGCATTACACGGGGACGCTTCTTGATGGGACCAAGTTCGACTCGAGCCGGGATCGTGGGACTCCCTTCAAGTTTAAGCTTGGCCAAGGTGAGTTTTGATAGTGCAACTATTGATCAGGAATGGAATTCGTAATGCAACTAATGATAGTATAAATCCGATCAAGCTGTTTCAATTTGTTAACCATCAATAAACGACACATTCATAGTGATTTGTTTTTGGTGCCATGGTTTTTAATTGATTGAATCGAGCAAACTGCAGCAGACCACATGCTGATAACTTTTTTTTTTTTTTTCTAATCTGTTTACCTAACCTTATTTGTTTATCCAACGGGACACATAAAACAAGTTCGATCTGCATTACTTGAGCTCAACGGGTTCGAACTGAGATGTGCATCTGTATGATTATCATGCGAAACTATATTTTTGGTATTATGTGTTTATGCTCTATTGGTGCATAGTTTAACCATGTATAGGAGAATTGATTCTGTGTATTGTGAAAACATATTAAGGAGATTGCTGTTATGCCAAAGAGGCTATTTATTTGACTATTGTGATATTTTTGAATGTAGGCATTTATATGTTTGAACCTTTTTTACGTCCATGGAAGGATTCAAGATTGATATGCAAACTTGCATTCATGTATCATAAAACTTAGCAGGAAGCATTGTGTCCTGTCGATGTTCACTCCAAACTTATTTTCTAATAGATTTTTTCTAGTTGCCTCAAGTAATGTGTTGATGTGCATATGATGCCAAGTACAAATCAAGTAAAGTTACACAATAAAACATACTGGAAAAAGAGGAAGTAGCATAGTGGCGTAATCGTTTGTTGTGGAACGTTTCTCGTATCATTTTCTCTTTTATTTTTTATTTTTAAGCATATTGTCTCGAGGAAATCCGATGTTACTAAGCAATAGCTAATTAACATCTTCTTAGATCTTATTTCTAGTTGTATTTGCCACTTTGGGAAAATGAAAACTTTTTTGGCTTATTCTATTAATTGCCTTGAACTAAATGTTCCTTTATATTTTCAGGCCAAGTAATTAAGGGTTGGGACCAAGGTATTAAGACTATGAAGAAAGGCGAAAATGCCATCTTCACCATCCCTCCGGAGTTAGCTTATGGAGAGTCCGGCTCTCCTCCAACAATTCCTCCCAACGCCACACTGCAGTTCGATGTTGAGTTACTCTCCTGGGCAAGTGTGAAAGATATATGCAAAGATGGTGGCATCATTAAGAAGATTTTGACTGAAGGCGAGAAGTGGGACAATCCTAAAGACCTTGATGAAGTTCTTGGTATTACTTCCTTTCTTTCATGTTTTACTTTACTACTCATTGATCATAGAAGTACCCATTATGACCTTTCTTTTTGCTTCTATGCAGTTAAATATGAGGCCCGACTTGAGGACGGAACTGTTATATCTAACTCTGATGGGGTGGAGTTCACTGTAAAAGATGGTGGGTATCCTCTGTTTATCGCCTAACTTTGGATTTAAAAGATTTAGTCTACTAATATGGTGTTTATTCTGCTTAGGGTTCTTCTGTCCCGCATTATCAAAGGCTGTGAAAACAATGAATAAGGGCGAAAAGGTTCTCCTCACTGTGAAACCACAATGTGAGTTTGTCCGAATTGCCACGAATTGATTTGCGTACATGCAGTTGAAATGGAAATGGCTTAATTGATTTCTTTTCTTTCTGTCAACAGATGCCTTCGGTGAGAATGGTACGCCAGCTTTTGGTGACGTGGGTGCAGTTCCTCCCAGTGCCTCGCTCAATATTGAGCTTGAATTGGTCTCCTGGAAGCCTGTTACGGAGATTGGCGATGATAAGAAAGTTCTTAAGAAGATTCTTAGAGGAGGAGAAGGCTATGAATTTAGAGGAGAAGAGATTGGCAATATAGAAATTTGCCGATATGATTTTCTATGTAGTCGTCTTGACGCCATTGCATACATAGCTGCTGAGTCTGATGAGAAATGCGAAATAACGCTACGCGCACTTCAAGATTTGAAGACGAAATTAGAGAACACTTCGTCATCCAAGGAAAGCAATGATGTCCAATTTACCGAAAATACACATTCTACTATGAGACACGATTCAGATGTTAGATGTGACGACCAGAGTGTAAATAGCGCGCTGTCAGTTCGAAATAAAGGCCGCCCACCAAGCAAACGAAAGGAGTCGACGACAGATAAAATTGTACGTCGGCTTAAAATGAAAGGCAACAAGCAACAGGTATATCTTTACGTACGTAAGAGAGTAAAGAACGCGTTGTCAGTTCGAAGTAAAGGCCGCCCACCAAGCAAACGAAAGGAGTTGACGACAGATAAAATTGTACGTCGGCTTAAAATGAAAGGCAACAAGCAACAGGTATATCTTTACGTACGTAAGTCGATTATTGTTGGCTTATAATTTACGGTAGACGACATTAATTGAAATATTTTTTTCTATTTAAATAGATGGATCAAGATTCTTGGGACAGGTTTTATAATGGTGAATGATCAATCTTTAATCGTTTCTCATTGTCGCCCTCGGCCTCGTCCCAACAGAGTGTAAATGTTTTATACTTCTTTATATGTTCATTTGATTGTCTTAATATATGATTCATAGTTCGATTTTACTAATTTGTTTACATAATTATGTGTTTTCCATATTGGCCCCCTCCCTTCCGATTTATTAAAATAGGTTCACCTGCAAAGTCCTACGATTAACAACTCGCCTATAATGCACTTACCTTATGGGATTGATGTACAGAGCAATCCAGCCATGATATTAACGGTAATGTTATTTAACTTTTTTCTAGATGTTTATTTACTATAAATTTGTCTTTAATACACATATTCTAATTTATTTATTTTGTTATATATGCAAAACACCGTTGGCCCCTCAAAACATTGACATGTCGACAGATCCTGTCAGGTACCCTCCTATATCGGATACAAGTCCAAAATAAAATAATGAGATTCGTACTGGCTTTATGCAAATGGCGCACTTTATGCACTTCCGACAGGTAATGACAATTTATTGTTACAATTTTTATATGTAAAATTATATTTTGTTTTTAATTTGAGTTTATTAAATATTTAATCAGATGTACGAAGATGACATATCGCAACAACAATAAGTGCAGCACAACAAAGACGAGACGGGCAATTGAAAGCGAGATCCATACAATGGACTATGCTATTAAACCATTAAGTATTGATATGTGTTGTACACTCTATATCGGGAGAGTTTATATTTAACATTAAATATTTTCATTCCGCTCTTATAGTATTGCATATATATCATCATGATTAATTGTAATAATATACTTACATTTTTCCTATATTGAAGTATGAATTTTTATATTTCCTTTCTATGCTATAAGAACTACGTATATATTTATGTTAATATGACAAATCTGTATTACAATATGTCATACAACGTGTAATTATTTAACTCGATATTGCTTCATCTTTCATTCTACTTTGATATATAAATTCGCAGACTGGTACACCCATATGTTATATGGGTGTACTACCGTTTTCCTTTGTTAAGTTAACTAGGGTTAAACTAGAGTTAAATAATAATCGGAGTTGAAAACTATCAGATATACCTATTTTGTCCCTATCTACAAAAACATTGGTTTAGGGTTTTAGGGTTTAGGGTTTAGGGCTTAGGGTTTCAGATGTTTTCATTTAATTTCAGATGTTTTTATTTAATTTTTGCATTATTATTGTGCTATGAAGGGTATATTTTAAAGGTAAATACGAAAACTATTGAAAATTTTAAGGATACATAAGAAAAGTTGGTTATGGTAGAAGGGTATATTTGAAAGGGCAAAATCGTAATTTCACACAAATAACGGCAGCTCACAGAGTTTAACTTCAGGGGTATTTTGGAAAGAAGTTGGAACGTAAGAAGGGTAGTTTTAATATTAGCTTTCTAAGAGTGGTAAATCTGAAAACAGAAGAAATTTTTAGAGGTACATAGAAAATTGCCCATATATATATATATATATATATATATATATATATATATATATATATATATATATATATATATATATATATATATATATAATCAAACTAGTGATATAAATTTAATAATCAAACTAGTAATATAAAATTAAAATTAAAAATTCACCGTTCATGACATGAATGCATATATATATATATATATATATATATATATATATATATATATATATATATATATATATATATATATATATATATATAAAGAAGATGGATGCAAAATTAGGGTAAAAGAAATATTTGTAAGCTTAATTAGGGCACATATATGAGGGAGGAGGAGGAGGAGGAGGAGGAGAAAGAAGAGAAAAAAATTATCTGAAGATATTATATGAGAAGGAAGGTCAATGGAAATGGAGAGGGATGGGGGCGGCGAAGAGCGGGAAGGGGCGAAAGAGTGAGAAGTCCTACGCAAAAAATGGGGATTTTTTTTTTCGCCGGCTCTTTGTTTTTTTTTTTTTTTTTCAAAAATACGTGGAAATAATAAAATTATACTGTTTTGTTTTTATGTTGTTGGGCCACCCAAACGAGCCAACTAATAAAAAATAAGATTTTTTATAAGATTTTTTTATAAAACAGAGTAAAGTGACTTAAAACAGAGTTTTAAAGGTTTTCCAAACGGCTTTTAATCTTTTAGCTGCTAAAGTGAAATAGACTCAGGCTCGGTCGAGATTCATCACACACTTTCGTTGGTTATTGATTCTGATACTAAATATAATGATCCGGGCCTACTAGCAATAATAACTCGTTGGGCCTACATCACAGTTCAAAATATTTAAATTCAGTTATTATTACTAGTGTTGATGTCTCATATAAATTCAGTGTAACGTTTATTTTAAAGAGTGCAATGCGGGATCAACCGGTGCAACTTGGCTCCCATGCTTATCTTGGCTTCGTCCCTTGCTGCTTCTTCCTCTTTTTAAATCTCTTCTCTTCCAAGTTTTATAGAAGATGTTTTGAATCAAACGCGTACAGTCAAAGAGAAAAAGCAGTGCAACTTCATCGAAAATAGTACAACAAAAACTAAAAGAGTGCATTTTTTTTCACAACGCAGTGGAATACGTGTACATACTAGTGCAACATATGTCCCAACTAGTGCAACGTGGGATCAATCGGTAATACGGCTCAACTTCATCATTCTTTTTTGTGCTCATGGGCCACGCTCTATTCTTTTTCATTTGGTGCTGCTTATTCCTCTTTTTAAAACCCTTCTAAAAAAAATTTATACGAGAAACGAGCGAAACATAGCGGACAACTAAGGCAATATCAAAGCAAACAGTGCAACGAAAATTAAAAGAGTATATTTCTTTCACAATGCAGTGCGATACGCGGATACACTAGTACAACGTCTGCACCAGCCAGTTCAACGAAGGATCAACAAGTTAAATACGGCTATCCCTCCTCATTCCTATGTCACAACCCACATCCATATTAGTGCAATGTTTGCTTTAAAGAGTGTTACGCGGAATTGACCCGCGCAACTTGGCTCTACTCATCATTCTTGTCCCACGCCCGCCTCTGCTTCATTCCTTACTGCTGCTGCTTCTTTTTAAATTCCTTCTCCCAAATTTTATAGGAGATGTTTTGAATCAAACACATACAGAAAACAGTACAACAAAAACTAAAAGAGTGCATTTTTCACAATACAATGCAATACGTTAACATATTAATGCAACATTTGCGCCAACCAGTACTATGCGGGATCAACCAGTGTAATACGACTCTCCATTGCCATTATTTTCTTTAACTCGTGTGATATTATCATCAAATATTGTGATACTATCATCAAATGGATCGACTCACTCTCTAATAGTATGATACTATCAACAAATAGTGCAATTTATTTATACTAGTGTAATGCAATTTGAGGCCGCCCAGAAGCAACCTCCGAGATCAATAACGGGCAGCCAGAGCAGTAGGTTTATAGTAAATTCGCGGTGCTTCGTGGGAGCATACGCGAAGACGTAAGCGACTGTCGTGAGCCCACATCATCTTTCTCTTATCGAGGGCACCGTCTTTGTGGACATCCTACATTTTTCCGACATCATCTCGAATAGGCCCATGCTGGAGTTCATCCTACGGCATTGGAGGGAGGATGTTGAGTTCGAAATTGAAAGAAATGTCCCCAAAAGAAGGGCCAAGAGAACATCCGCGATTTCGTCGAATTACTTATTCTTTAATTTTTCTGTAGTATTCTTACTAATGTTTGCTCCAAAGATCTTCTGGCTTTGGTTGATGATATCTCCAGTCTGAGACGCTACAATCGGTCGAATGCAATTCATCGACTAATCATCAACAGTCTATGCACAGCTATCTTAAGATTACAGAATAATATAAAGTTAAATTACAGAAAATTCTCATGTAATATTTCGCTTTTTCACTTTACCTTCTTGTCTTTTAAAAGCCTATATTTTGTTCCCTCGTAATTACCGAATTATCTTTAGGAGGCAACGGCGTTAACGAAGAAGATAAATTGACGAAAATGCCCTTACCTTATATTGGAGAAAATGAGTTTTAGCTTATTTCCCGCCATTCTTGAAAGGTATTTTGGGTATATCCAATAATATTTTTTAAAAAATTGACGGTTCACTCACGGAATGATGACGGCGAGGGGGTAAATACATATTTCGGTAATTACGAGGGGACAAAATGTAGGCTTTTAAAAGACAGGGGACAAAACGAAAAAGCGGGATATTACAGAAAGATTTTCTGTAATTTAGCCATAATGTAAAGATGGTGGGATACATTCTTAGATGCACCCCTCTTCTCCCTATAATTATAAATTGTCTAAAAATTAATACATATTTTTAAACTTTATGCTGTTAATTCGTATAACAAAGCGAAAAATTGTTCAAATTTATACAGTAGTGCAGCAAGCTAGTATTCATAAATTATTGCAAATATAAATAGCGCAGTGTTTACTCACTAGTCATGTAATTGGTGTAGGAAGTGTGGTATTTTGGTTATGTAGTGCTGCATTAATTTTGGTTAACTGTGTTATTCTTTAAAGTTGAATTTATTTTGTCAGGTGCGGATATACAAGCATACATACTATCGATGTCCGCAACCTTATTTCCGACGTTCAATATTTTCACGTGTTTAGAGGTGGAACACAATTAGATCGATGGAGTAGGCGATCTCGAGGTTCGGATAAATTGAAAAACTTTAAATTTAGTAGGTGCCAACTGTCACGGACTTAAGCTTTTCACCTAGCAAAAGTTCGTGCGGCGCCCGCCTTTCTGCTCGAAGAGGGCAAGTCTTGCTCTCTCTTTGCTAGCCCGGACCTTCGCGCCCTACGACTAAATGCAAAAGTAGAGAAAAGAGAAAGTAGTAGTGGTTCCGCAGAAAAAACTAAGTAGAGCTTTACTTAGAAAATAACACTACAAGATACAACTCTCTCTTGTTGAATTGGTCTTAGCCAATTTTTTCTATTTATAGGCTTATGTACAACTCACACTCTAAGCCTACATTTACAAGCCATGACTTTTGGCATTTCCATGACTCTTGGTATTTCCATGACATTAATGATGGTGGTTGCAAGTCTCTTCACCTTCCAAATGTCTCTTTGCCTTCCACAAATGAGGTTGGGCTAGCTTGACAAGCCCACTTCGGTTTGGGCTAGGGACTTAGACTAAAATTTTCTAAGTCCCTAACACAACGCAGACTCGACCTCTCCCCAGAGGAGCAGCGACTGATATAGGGAACCGAAGTGTTGTTGTTCCGCGATGTCGTACCACTCGAAACGAGGAAGAGGATAATCGCTAATCAACAGGTTAATTAAGGCGGCTATTGGCTGATCGGAGAGCGTCATCTATGGTCTAGTGTAACAATTCGGCCCATTAAAAATAATAGCTTATTGGAGCTTAAACCATCAGTCCAAAATACTTTAATCTAGTTATTATTACTAGTGTTTATGGTCTTTTATATGCCCAATCACAACCCCATTATCCAATATGGGTCTATTGGGGTGTCACAGAATTTTTCCGTTTAGGCTTGACGTTCTCGTCAGTCCAATCACACACACAGTCCAAAATAACTAGGCGATGTGAGACTTGTTTCACTAATCTTAACATTCTGACCCTGATATAGCCTGTTATCTTGTCATTCAGACCCTATCATATCATGTCACGTCGTCATTTAGATCCTGGCTCAGCCGAGGCATATCACACTGTCACGCCCCGAGGTCAAAAGGAGAACCATCCTTTTTTTAAAAAAAAAATTGAGTTAAAAATATTTTTCCCAGAACGCGAGTAGATCCGCCATGTGCATAAGATTCTCCAATCCAAACGAATAGAGTCTTCCCTATACACACACGACTGCGATAAAACACAATATTCAAATAATTTCAGAATAAGTGTATAACCCAATCAAGCATGAGCACTAAAGAAAACTAATCAAATCAAATAACAAAAATATACAAAGACTGTGATCCATCTAACTAATGATGTACAATAGCAGGGAAGGCTGTATCGATCGCATCAATCGGTCCTCACGGCATCGTCCCCTATCTCACAATCCGAAGTATCTAAAAAAGGTGTAACAATCAGGGTGTGAGAGACAATTGAATGCATCCTAGTGGGTATAACGAGTCGGTAACCAGTAAGTCGTACCTACTGATATACTATAAACGATGGTAAAAAGACAGATTAATCACTGATAATAAGTAGATATGATCAGCAGATAAACAACAGGCAAAATCAGCTGGTACGAGCAGTAAATCTCAGCAGATAAACAACAAGTAAAATCAGCAGGTACGAGCAGGTATAATCAATGAAACTAAAATACAAGTAGAATGCTGGTCATAAAACACGTGGTATGAAAAGCTATACTAGGCTAATCCAAGAGACGATGCAACTAAAACAAATAATCAACATTATCATATTGAACGCTATGGCAAAATCAGGTACTACTCGTATCATGCTGGATATGAAAAACAACCAGAATCATTAGTAAGCAGACATAAGAACAACTAAAGTAATATAACAATGCATCAATCACTGGAAAGTCAAGGTACCCAATCGTGCCACTCTCGGTCACAAGGATCTCAGGCTAATGCCATGGTCGTCACCTGTCGGGCTAACATCTAACCCTGTACCCACTTGGTAGTATATGGGGATCACGGGTCGAACATACCACTTTATCGATAAATAATACCAATGTGGGGATCAATCCATGTAGTGGCCCTCGTTCCCATGCAGCGTTTTTCCGATGGATCCACTGTTAGAACACCTATTATTGGTGTACCTGGCCCACAGTGCATCAATTGGGTGCGATTGATGGACCCTGTGTGCTTTTATTTACTGTTTGGCCTTCGGCTGGGTTTGCTGAAGTTTCGGGGAAGATTTAGGCCAAACAGAGGTCGTAGATAGATTCAGCGCGGAAAAACGCTTGAAAACGACTATTTATTTGCTTAATTTGGAGTCCGGATGCCCAAAAACGGACACCCGGAAGTTTTTGGTGGAAAATGGTGCATGGGAGGGGCCGTAGACCGCCGGGATGCCACGTGGCAGGCTCTGATTGGCCGGTTCAGGATGCGCGGTCCACAGAGCAGCGCGGCGGGGTGCACAGACCCGGCGCATGGACACGTGGCACCGCCTGATTGGCGGGCCCAGGGCGCGCGGTCTACTGGAGGTGCGCGGCGGTGCATGGTCCAGGCGGGGGACAGGTGGCAGCCCCGGGTTGGTAGGTGCACGCGGCACGGTCCATGGAATTTCTGGGGAAGGCGTGGACCGGGCGCAGGGGACACCTGTCATCCCCTGATTGGCGGGTGCAGCGTGCGCGGTGCACCGGGCGCGCGGTTGGTGCCTCGGGGCGCGTGCCCACGTGCGACCCACGTCGCGCTGCCGGCCAGGCAGCGGGTCAACCGGGCGGGACACGTGGCGCCCGCTCATTGGCGGGCGCCACCGCCTTACTGTGCCCGGGGGGCGGACACGTGGCGGGCGGTGAGTGGCCCGCTTCGGTGTTCGCTGTTCGGGCGACACGTGGCAGGCTCTGGGGCGGGTCGGACGGATCGTGGATCCCGTCCGACGGCGTGTTTTGGGCCGGGCCGCACTGTGCGCGCCCGAAAGTTTTCGGGCGCCCGAAAAGTCGGGCCCGAGCCCAATTGACTTGATTTTTTTTGGGCTTTTTCTTTGAGGCCTATATAAAGGCCGGCTTGGGGTGGATTTTTCCACCCTTTCTCGTGGGATCTAGCTCGTGTGCCTTATACAAAACTTCTTCCTCTCCCTCTTGCCAATCTTTTGGTGAAGTTTCAGATTTTCTGGAAGCCGTGACGACTGCTTTTCCTGCCTCGTAGTGCGGAGCGACAGTTTACTGTTGAAGGCCCATTTTCGTCGCATTTCACTCTGGGAGACCTGCAGAGCTACCCCGACATCATTTTTGGACGATTTCTTTGGCAGCGGTTGCGCGAGAGGTATATCTACGTTTTCCGTATTGATCACTTTTCCCATAAATGAGTTTTTTTAAGGGTTTGGGGTACATTTTTATGCCCCTTTGCTACAGTTTGGAATCTTGACAGCAGCAACTTCGCGGAATTTTATCTTCACTTCTGGATATCGGTTTTCGACGATTCAAGAGCCTATCGACATCTACACTTCGCGAGGATCGTCGTGATATTTTTATTGGAATTTCTGGAAATTTATTTTCAGGTGAAATTCGCGTGTGAACAGTAACTGTGTGTGCAGATTTTTGGAATGTGATTGTTATGTGTTAATTGTTGTAATTGTGAGTTGTTGTTGTACCCAGGACTGTAGGAGCACCTTTTCTGTGCTCCTGGCTCTGTGGATCTGGAAAGTTGTTGATTCCTGGACTGTTTATCTGTACCGTCTCGGACAGTTAGCGTGTTCAGGTGGGTGATCCTGCTTACAATAACTATGGACTGCACTCTAATTCTGCAATTATATATGCATGCATGATAGTATTTGAGCGAAATAATCTGTGCAAACTGTATGAAAGTATCCACAGTTAGTAATTGCTAAATTTGATGATCTTATTGGAAATCTTGCCACACATGAACCATTTTAATTGGAAAACTTGACTCAGCACATCTATTATGCATTGTATATCTTACTCAGATGACTACTGTTAGAATTATGCATCTGCTTTAGTTCTCCCACGTCAGTTGTTACTTTTGTCATTCTGGACATAGTGGTCTTCCCTTGAGTTGTGGGTTGGGAGGTTTAGTAGCTTTGGATGCATTGTACTCGTGTCTGGGGACCGAGTAGAGTTGGTAGCAGTCTGTAGATTGTTCATCATTGAGATAGTGACATGTGGGACTAGGATCTTTGGGAGATGATCATTGGGACAGTGTGGATTCTTAGTTAGCGAGTGAGACAGTGATTAGATCATAGCCTGCAGGAGCCATACTTGAGATCGACAGAGATGCGCAGATACTTTGCTCGGTGGGGTCGCTACCCACGAGTGCCACTCCGGAGTTGGGCTTGTTACTTCTATTGCGGCTTGTCGATGTTGGTGTCCCTCTGGCTGAGCCAGTTTTGGCAGTCATGGACATCGTCCCTCTGGCTGAGCCAGTTTTGGCAGCTACGGACATACCTACAGCAGTAGGTAGGCGCAGGTTTGACTGGACCGTTTGGGCAGTCAGTTTGGATTGGGAGACTTGAGTCGAGCATCAGTAGTGACATATTGGTCTTCGGTCCTTTTTCCTTGAGCATTTGGATAGAGGCATAGTAGCAGTAGATGTATTACTTTCCAGCTTTTTATACTGCATTTCTTTGTTACTTTATGCCTCTTGTAGACTTAGTGGGCAGGCCGTCGGGCTTGTTGGCGGCACCCACTGAGAACTACTGTGGGGGGTAGTTCTCACACCCGTCGTGGTGTCTTTTCCCCAGGGACTTCAGCTCCAGTTCCTGCGGTGCCCGTTGCTGATCCAGCCCCTACAGACCGAGGTAAGGGAATCGCGAGGTAGATTCTTTCCCCCTTCCAGCAGCAGTGAGTGGTAGAGGTACCCGATATAGTTTTTGGTTGTGTTTTTTGGTTTGAGAGATTATGTAGTGAGGTATCGAGTTGTACTCTGCTGTTTTCTTTTGAGAGACTCCTGTATTTGAGTGAGGACTTTTTGTATATATTTGTGTGAGACAGCTTTACTTCCTGTTACTGTTAGTTTTACTTTTACAGCTCTGATATCTGTTAGTTTAGATACTTACTTGCAGGTTAGTCGCTACGTCTCTACAGGGCTTCCTGTAGAGGCGGCGGATCTGTTGGCGAGCCCGGGGTACAGTTCCGATCCCGGGGCGTGACAGATTAAAGTGGTATCAGAGCCTAGGATGTAGGTCTTTGGGAACTTAGGATCCCTAGGCTTATGGTTAAACCCTAGGATGACCCACGTGAGAGCCGAGACTTGTAGCGAAAGTCTTGATTGGGTATCTAACTCTCCCGAGTGGATAGGGACGAGTGATAGACATATCTTCCTTTTGTAGCGACTATATTGGCTGCAGACAACATAGTGCTTCGGAAAGGGAGACATGCCTTTTGACTTTCGCTAGATTGGGTCGAGTGTTGCTTCTGGTCCTGATTGTTTGTTGGTTTTGTCCCTCAGGTGGGGATGCCTCCTCGACGATCGATGGTGACTCGTTCGCAGCCTTCGTCCTCAGAGCCCGAGCAGGAGGACTCGGGGCGAGGACCTCAGGCTGAGATTCAGGAGCTCCGTGCCCACATGGCACAGATGGCTGAGGCGGCCAGACGCCAGGAGGAGGCTGTGGCGCGGCTGACGCTCTTATTGGAGCAGAGAGCACAGCCGGCAGTGGCACCCCCTGAGGCTTCGCCGGTGCCTTCTTCCCCTGTTGTGGCACCCCCTGTGGTGCAGCCGGCGCCAGCGATTCCTGCTGAGCCTGTTTCGAGTAGGCCACCGGCCGGGGCGACGGGAGCGTTGACTGAGACAGAGCAGCGGGAGGTTGTTGATTTGCTGATGAGATTTTGGCGGTTCGATCCGCCCCGCTTTTCGGGCATGGGTGCTGAGCCTTGGGCAACCGAGACTTGGATTTCCACCATGGAGCGCCACTTTGAGAGCTTATTTGTGGATGAGAGGTATCGGGTCATTCTGGCTACCCATTTTCTGGAGAGCAACACCGAGGCGTGGTGGCGGCGTGTGCGACCAGCTGGTCCACCTGGGACGCAGCTTCTTCCCTGGGCCGAGTTCCGGAGCATGTTGTTGGGAGCCTTTTTTTCGGAGAGTGTCCGACAGCGACTGGAGGAGCAGTTGAAGAATCTCCGCCAGGGAGATAGACCGGTGCAAATGTACATAGCAGAATTCAACCAGCTTTTGGCATGTGTGCCACATGTGGCCAGGGACGAGAGCCATCGGGTTTATATGTTCGAGAGAGGACTTCGTCGAGACATCTATCAGTTCGTCCGCTCCCGTAGACTGCAGACTGTGGAGGCCTCGATGGAGCAGGCTTTATATGTGGAGTGTGGAGAGGCCGTGATGGATGAGGTATCTCCGGCCCCTGTAGCGACTTCTGGGGCGAAGCGCCCGGCCCTTGCGGAGGAGGGGCAGTCTAGCAGGCCGGGGCCCCCGAGACCTCCGCGTTTCCACCCTCAGGGCCGGGGGCACCAGGGACGCCAGAGGTCTGGGGCGTCTCGACAGTCACAGCAGCAGCAGCAGCAGCGTCGACCCCCGCGACAGCAGCAGTCCTCACAGCAGTCTTCTCGGCAGCAGTGCTCAGATCGGTGTGTTATCTGTCGGGGCCCTCATCCGCCGACTCAGTGCCCGCAGAGGGAGGGCCGGTGTTTTCGATGCGGGGAGGCCGGCCATATTGCGAGTGCATGTCCCAGGGCCGGTCATCCAGCTCCTTCTTCTGCATCAGCACCGACCGTTCCTTACCAGCCAGCCGGTCCTTCTGCAGCCTACAGCAGGCCAGATGTAGTGGCCCAAATTCCCATGCAGCGTTCTTCCGATGAATCCACTGTTAGAGCACCTAGCGTTGGTGTATCTGGCCCATGGTGCGTCAATGGGATGCCACAGATGGACCCTGTGTGTTATTATTAGCTGTGTAGGCCTTCGGCTGAGTTTGTCGAAATTTCGAAAAAGAATTAGGCCCAACAGAGGTCGGAAATGGATTCAGCACGGAAAAACGCTTGAAAACGGCTATTTGCTTGTTTATTTCTGAGTCCGGATGCCCAAAAACGGACTCCCGGAAGTTTTCAGTGGAAAATGGTGCATGGGAGGGGCCGTAGACTGCCGGGATGCCACGTGGCGGCCTGTCATTGGTCGGTTCAGGATGCGCGGTCCACAGAGCTGCGCGGCGGGGTGCACAGACCCGGCGCATGGACACGTGGCACCGCCTGATTGGCGGGCGCAAGGCGCGCGGTCTACCGGGTGAGCGCGGCGGTGCATGGACCAAGGCGGGGCCACGTGGCAGCCTCCGGTTGGTCGGTGCATGCGGCGCGGTCCACGGAATTCCAGTGGAATGCGTGGACCGGGTGTAGGGGACACGTGTCACCCTCCGATTCGCTGGCGTACCGTGCGCGGTGCACGGAGTCGGGGTCGGTGCCTCGGGGCGCGTGCCCACGTCGGGGCCATGCCGCGCGCCCGGCGCGGCCGCCGACCGGTCAGCGGGTCAACCGGGGAGGACACGCGTCACCCGCTGATTGGCGGGCGCCAACCGCCTCACTGTGCGGGGGCGGGCCACGTGGCAGCCCGTGGGTGGCCCGAACAGCTGTTTGCTGTTCGGCGGGCCACGTGGCGGCACCTGGTGGATTCGGGCGTGAACAGTGTTGGGCCGGCCCAACACTGTAGCCGCCCGAATGTACCGGGCGCCCGAATGTTTGGGCCCAAAGCCCATTGACTTTGTTTTTCCGGGCTGTTTCGGGTGAGGCCTATAAAAAGGCCTCAAGGGGCCTCGTTTTGAAGCTTTTCCCGAAAGCTTTTCACTTGGAGCCCTTCACCAATTTTCTTCCTCTCCCTCTTGTGCATCTTTTGGCAAAGGTTCAGAATTTTTGGAGGCCGCGACGACGGCGACTTCTACATCGGGGTGCGGAGCGACGATCTACTGTTGGAGGCCCATTTTCGTCGCAGTTTAGTCTGGGAGGTCTACCGGGCTACCCCGACATTATTTTTGGACGATTTCTGCGGTGACGGTTTCGTAAGAGGTAAATCTACATTTTTCGTGTTGGACACTTTTTCTGGATCCGAGCTTTTCTTGGGGTTCTGGGTACATTTTTAACCCCCTTTGCGACTGTTGGTTGATTTGGACAGCACCTACTTGTCGGATTTTTATCTCCTCATCCGGACATCGGAATTCGACGTTTCAGGACTCTATCGACATCTACTCTTCGCGAGGATCGCCGTCATATTTTTTATTGGAATTTTTGGAGGAAGTTTTTCAGGTGAAAATTTCGTGTTAATGGGACTGTTCACCACAGATTTTGGGAATGTGGAATTTGTGTGAATTAAAGTGTAATTTTGGTGTATGTTTGTACCCAGGAGTTTGTGAGCACTTCTACCGTGTTGTTGGCTTGGTGGGATTTGTGATTTGACAGTTGTGGGCTTTCTCAGCTGTACGATTCCGGACAGTTAGCACTTTCAGGTGGGTGACCTTGCTTCCAAGAACTCTGGACTGTGTACTAATTCTATGTGTGTAGGATCATGCATGTTAGAAATTGGAGTATTAGCATGTGTAAAACTGTATATTGTATCTTGTATATCAGTTGTTGAATCTTTTGATTCCTGCACTATGTTAAGTAATGAAATCTTGGAATTTGACCTAGCACCCCTGTCATATGTATCATGTTCAGCCAGTCTGTAGAAAAACTCCAACTTGGGCTAGGTTTTTATTGCTCTAGACATTCCACATCACGATACTTCATTTCACTATGGACTTAGCTTTTCCTCGCCCGAGTTGTGGGCCGAGAGGTCGGGTGGTTGTGGGATGCATTTGCACTCGTGTCTGGGGACCGAGTGGAGTTGATAGCAGTCTTTAGATTTGATTTCTTTGGGAGAGTGATAGTGATGGTAGATCTGGGTTCTTGGAAACTGTCAGAGAGACAGTGAGTTTCAGCTGTGTAGATTCCAGCCAGTGAGTGAGTCAGTGATTTGTTTGGTGGTCGATCTTATTGATCGAGGATTGGATCATAGCCTGCATGAGCCACATTAGAGCTTTACAGTGATACTTATGGGTTACTTTGACTCGAGCGGGTCGCTCCCCTCGAGGGCCACTCCGGAGTAGGCGAGACCGGGTTGTGTACCGGCGTGAGTTTGAGATGTTCTTTAGCGACTTGTTGTTGCAGTGGTCCCTCTGGCTGTGCTTTCGTTGGCAGCCACGGACGCCCTACGTAAGTCCGCTCCTCCGGGACGTAACGGCAGTAGGTTGGCGCAGGTTTGACTGGACCCGATGTGGCAGTCAGTTTTGATTGGGTGATCAGGGAGGAGAGTTAGTTGTGGCATTATGTTCTTTCTGTTCCACTGTTGAGCATCTAGATAGAGGCATAGTAGCTGTAGAGTTACTTTTCCCCGCTTTCCTTATGGCACTGCATATGTTACTTTTGCCTCTGGTAGACTTAGTGGGCAGACCGTCGGGCTTGTTGGCGGCACCCACTGAGAACTACTGTGGGATGTAGTTCTCACACCCGTCGTGGTGTTTTCTCCCCAGGGACTTCTGCTCCGGTTCCTGCAGCTCTTGTTGCTGATCCAGCTCCTTCTGACCGAGGTAAGGGCGTCGCGAGATAGATCCCCTCCTGTCGTCTTCTGTGTGTGAGTAGATGTACCCCAGTTCCATTTTGGTGTGTGTTATGTCGAGTGACTTTTGTAGTGAGGTTTTGAGTTGTACCTTCCTTTTCTGCTTTTATGAGAGACTCCTGTATTCTGGTGAGGTTGGTCTGTATATTTGAGAGATGTAGTTTTATTTTATGTATTTTATTCCTGCTTTTCTCTTTCAGCTCTGATATCTGCTAGTGTAGATGTTTCCTTGCAGGTTAGTCGCTACGCCTATACGGGGCTTCCCGTATGGGCGGCGGATCTGTTGGCGAGCCGGGGCGCAGTATCGCCCCGGGGCGTGACAGATTAGAGTGGTATCAGAGCCTAGGATGTAGGTCTTGGAGGACTTAGGAACCCTAGGCTTGTGGTTGGACCCTAGGATGACTCGCGTGAGAGCCGTGATTTTAGCGAGAGTCATGATTGGATTTCTAACTCTCCCGAGCGGTTCGGGGTGAGCGATTGACATGTCTTCCTTCGGTGGCAACTATGTTGGCTGCAGACAACATAGTACTTCGGAAAGGGGGACATGCCTTCTGACTTTCGCTAGATTGGGTCGAGAGATGATTTGGGTTCTGATTGTTTGCCTTGTCCCTCAGGTGGGGATGCCTCCTCGACGCTCGATGGTGACGCGTTCGCAGCCTTCGTCCTCTGAGCCCGAGCAGGAGGACTCGGGGCAGGGACAGCAGAGCGAGGTTTTGGAGCTCCGTGCCCAGGTGGCACAGTTGGCTGAGGCGTCTCGACGCCAGGAGGAGGCTGTGAGTCGGTTGACGCTCTTGTTGGAGCAGAGAGCGCAGCCGGCGGTAGTACCCCCTGAGAGTTCTCCGGTGCCTTCTTCCCCTGTTGTGGCACCCCCGGTTGTGCAGCCTGCACCAGCAGTTCCGGCTGAGCCTGTCTCCAGTAGGCTACCGTCTGGGACGACGGGATCTTTGACTTTGGCAGAGCAGCAGGTTTTGGTGGGTCTTTTGTTGAGGTTTCGCAAGTTTGATCCACCCCGCTTTTCGGGTATGAGTGCTGAGCCGTGGGCAGCTGAGTCTTGGGTTACAGCTATGGAGCGCCATTTCGAGAGCCTTTTTATTGATGAGAGGTTTCGTGTTTTGTTGGCTACTCATTTTCTGGAGAGCAACGCCGAGGCATGGTGGCGGCGTGTGCGACCCGCAGGTCCGCCTGGGACCCATTTTATCTCTTGGGCAGAGTTTCGCGGTATGCTTCTTGGGGCCTTCTTTCCCGAGAGTGTTCGACAGAGCTTGGAGGAGCAGCTGAGGAAT
Organism: Tillandsia leiboldiana; assembly: GCA_029204045.2. NCBI lineage: Eukaryota > Viridiplantae > Streptophyta > Magnoliopsida > Poales > Bromeliaceae > Tillandsia > Tillandsia leiboldiana. The sequence goes on along the minus strand of CM055073.1, from coordinate 36,515,782 downwards.
CTCCGCCAGGGAGATAGGCCCGTACACGCGTACATAGCCGATTTCAATCGGCTGTTGGCTAGTATGCCCCACGTGGCCAGAGATGAGACCCACCGGATCTACATGTTCGAGAGAGGGTTGCGTCGGGACATTTATCAGTTGGTCCGCTCCCTCAGATTACAGACTTTAGAGGCCTCGATGGAGCAGGCACTTTATGTGGAGGGTGGTGAGGCCGTGATGGCAGAGGTGACTCCAGCCCCCGTTGTGACTCCTGGGGCGAAGCGCCCGGCGCAGTTTGAGGAGGGGCAGTCGAGTAGACAGGGACCCCCGAGACCACCCCGTTTCCACTCTCAGGGACGGGGGTATCAGGGGCGGCAGAGATCTGGGGGATCTCGTCAGTTCCAGCAGCAGCAGCAGCAGCGTCGACCACCTCGACAGCAGCAGTCTTCGCAGCAGCAGCAGTCTTCGCAGCAGCAGCAGACTTCGCGGCAGCCGCGCCCCGACCGTTGTATCATCTGTGGAGGACCGCACTCACCAGCCCAGTGCCCGCAGGGTCGGGACCGCTGCTTCCGTTGCGGGCAGACCGGTCACTTCGCGAGGGCGTGCCCCAGGGCAGGTTACCCAGCTCCTTCATCAGCTTCTGCATCCTTCGTTCCTCGTCAGTCAGTAGGACCTTCGGCGACCTCCGGTAGGCCAGATTTTGCTCCATCGTCCTCGCGACAGCCAGAGCGACATCCCCCGGCGCCGAGCGGTCGAGTCTATGCCGCTCAGGTAGAGGATGCTACAGCAGCAGAGCATGTCGTCGCAGGTATTATTTTGATTTCTGCAGTTCGTACTCGTACTCTCTTTGATACCGGTGCATCACATTCTTTTATCAGTAGAGCATTTGCATCCCTTCATGGTATAGAGGTAGTTTCTTTATCGCATGCATTAGAGGTTCAGATACCAGATCATGTCTTGCATGTCGAGGAGTATTGTAGGGATTGCCCTGTGCAGTTGGGATCCTGGATTTTGCCGGCAGACTTGCTTGTCTTGCGGCAGCTCCAGGATTTCGACGTCGTGCTAGGTATGGATTGGTTGTCGAGGTACTATGCTGTTATAGACTGCAGAGAGAGGACGGTGACCCTCCGCGAGCCTGGACAGGAGGAGTTTGTCTTCAGAGGCTGCCAGAGCACCTTCTTTGCGATGACTGTTTCTTCGGCGAGGGCTAGGCGGATGATTAGTAGGGGCTGCACCGCTTTCTTAGCGACGATTGTGGAGATGCCTACGGCGGCACTGGGACTCGAGGATATTCCTGTTGTCCGCGAGTTCCCAGATGTGTTTCCCCCTGAGTTGACGACGATGCCGCCGGAGAGGGAGGTGGAGTTTGTGATTGATGTGGTACCGGGAACCGCACCAATCTCGAAGGCGCCGTATAGGATGGCACCTGCCGAGTTGAGGGAGTTGAAGGCCCAGCTTCAGGATCTTATGGATAGGGGCTTTGTCAGGCCTAGTGTTTTCTCCGTGGGGAGTGCCAGTTTTATTTGTGAAGAAGAAGGATGGGTCGCTTCGTTTGTGTGTGGATTATCGGGAGTTGAATAAAGTGACCATCCGGAACAAGTACCCTCTTCCACGGATAGATGATTTATTTGATCAGTTGCAGGGAGCCACAGTGTTTCGAAGATTGATCTTCAGTCAGGTTACCACCAGTTGAGGGTGAGGGCCGAGGACATCCCTAAGACGGCTTTTCGATCCCGGTATGGGCATTATGAGTTTACGGTTATGCCGTTTGGTTTGACTAATGCCCCAGCTGCATTCATGGATTTGATGAACCGGGTATTTCAGCCGTACTTAGACTTGTTTGTGGTTGTGTTCATTGATGACATCTTGATCTACTCCCGGAGCGATGTGGATCATGAGGAGCACTTGAGGATAGTGCTGCAGCTTCTATGTGAGAAGAAGCTGTATGCCAAGCTTAAGAAGTGCGAGTTTGGCTTCGGGAGGTTGCATTCTTGGGCCACTTGGTATCAGCCGCAGGAGTAGCTGTTGACCCGACGAAGATTGATACAGTTCGGGATTGGCCGAGACCGACGACGGTGACTGAGGTCCGGAGCTTTCTGGGCTTGGCAGGCTACTACCGTCGGTTTGTAGAGGGCTTTGCGAAGCTCTCTACTCCCCTGACCTGTTTGACTAGGAAGGGGATGAGGTTCATTTGGACTGAGCAGTGTCAGCGGAGTTTTGAGGAGCTGAAGAAGAGACTGATTTCAGCACCAGTTCTTACACTGCCAGTGATGGGTGATGGCTACGTGATTTACTGTGACGCCTCGCACAGCGGTTTGGGTTGTGTCTTGATGCAGCATGGGAGGGTAATTGCTTATGCTTCACGGCAACTAAAGGATTATGAGAAGAATTACCCTACTCATGATTTAGAGCTGGCAGCTGTGGTGTTCGCATTGAAGCTGTGGCGGCATTACCTCTACGGTGAGCATTGTGAGATCTACACGGATCATAAGAGCTTAAAGTATCTGTTACTCAAAAGGAGCTGAACCTGAGGCAACGCCGGTGGTTGGAGTTACTGAAGGATTACGATGTGAGTATCCTCTATCATCCCCGGCAAGGCCATGTGGTAGCAGATGCTTTGAGTCGGAGGTCAACGCAGAGCTTGAGCATGTTGGTCAACGCAGCAGGCCCCGTTGATTGAGCAATTGAGGCGACTCCAGATTGAGGTTGTATCCCCTGGGGTTCTCTGCTAGACTGATGTCTATGGTCTTGCAGCCCACTCTGTTGGACAGGATTAGGGAGACGCAGAGTGAGGACCCCCACTTGGAGAGGATTAGATCACAGATTCAGGCAGATCTTATAGGGGGATTTTACAGTGGATAGCTCGGGAGTACTGCGGTACAGGGACCGAGATGTGTGTGTGCCTTCGGATTCAGAGAATCAGAGATCAGATTTTGGGTGAGGCTCATTATACACCTTATACCATTCATCCTGGTGGTACTAAGATGTATAAGGACCTCAAGGCACATTTTTGGTGGTCCGAATGAAGCCGGGACGTTGGAAGATTCGTGGCTCACTGTTTAAACTTGCCAGCAAGTGAAAGCAGAGCACCGGGTTCCTGCTGGCAAGTTGCAAAGTCTTCCAATTCCCGAGTGGAAATGGGACCACAATCACCATGGACTTTGTTACAGGGCTGCCGAGAGCGCAGAGTGGAGCCGACGCGATTTGGGTTATTGTTGATAGACTCACCAAGTCTGCACATTTCTTGCCTGTTCAGATGACTTGGTCTTTAGAGCGTCTGGCACAGTGTTATTTGGACGAGATAGTGAGGCTGACACGGGGTACCTGCGTCGATTGTTTCAGATCGGGATCCGAGGTTTGTGTCACGATTCTGGGGGAGTTTACACTCAGCTTTGGGGACCCAGCTCAGATTCAGCACTGCATTCCACCCACAGACTGATGGCCAGTCTGAGCGCACTAACAGACCCTTGAGGATATGCTGAGAGCGTGCGTTATGGATTTTGGAGGGGGGGTGGTACCGAAACTTATCTTTGGTTGAGTTTGCGTACAACAACAGCTATCAGGCGAGCATCCAGATGGCTCCGTTTGAGGCGTTGTATGGACGCAAGTGTCGGTCACCCTTGTATTGGAGTGACGTGGGTGAGAGGAAGACTTTGGGACCAGATCTTCTTTTGGAGGCTGAGGAGAAGTCAGAGTTGTTCGTCGACACCTTGAGGTAGCCCAGAGTCGTCAGAGGAGTTATGCAGATACTCGACAGGCGAGACCTGGAGTTTCAGATTGGTGACCATGTATTCTTAAAGGTCTCGCCTTCGAAAGGGGTCCGGAGATTTGGAGTGCGATGGGAAGCTTAGTCCCCGTTTTGTTGGACCCTTTGAGGTACTTGAGAGGGTAGGCCCTGTGGCTTATAGAGTTGCTCTTCCTCCACGTTTGGCCGTGTACACGATGTTTTTCATGTCTCAGCCCTGAGGAGATATGTCTTTGATCCGTCGCATGTGGTTGACTTCACTCCCTTGGAGATCGTGGGGGACCTGGTTTACGAGGAGCGGCCGTTGCAGATTCTTGCTCGTGAGGTGAGGGAATTGCGCAAACCGGACCATTCCGTATGTGAAGATCTTATGGAGCAATCACGATGAGCGAGAGGCTACTTGGGGAGCTAGAGGCAGAGATGAGATCTGCATACCCTTTCTGTTCGAGACTACTGGTTGAGGTACGCCTGTTCTACCTTACTTCGTTTCGAGGACGAAACTTCCTTTAGTGGGGGAGGATGTAGTGACCCAAATTCCCATGCAGCGTTCTTCCGATGAATCCACTGTTAGAGCACCTAGCGTTGGTGTATCTGGCCCATGGTGCGTCAATGGGGATGCCACAGATGGACCCTAGTGTGTTATTATTAGCTGTGTAGGCCTTCGGCTGAGTTTGCCGAAATTTCGGAAAGAATTAGGCCCAACAGAGGTCGGAAATGGATTCAGCACGAAAAACGCTTGAAAACGGCTATTTGCTTGTTTATTTCTGAGTCCGGATGCCCAAAAACGGACTCCCGGAAGTTTTCAGTGGAAAATGGTGCATGGGAGGGGCCGTAGACCGCCGGGATGCCACGTGGCGGCCTGTCATTGGCCGGTTCAGGATGCGCGGTCCACAGAGCTGCGCGGCGGGGTGCACAGACCCGGCGCATGGACACGTGGCACCGCCTGATTGCGGGCGCAAGGCGCGCGGTCTACCGGGTGAGCGCGGCGGTGCATGGACCAAGGCGGGGCCACGTGGCAGCCTCCGGTTGGTCGGTGCATGCGGCGCGGTCCACGGAATTCCGTTGGAATGCGTGGACCGGGTGTAGGGGACACGTGTCACCCTCCGATTCGCGGCGTACCGTGCGCGTTGCACGGAGTCGGGGTCGGTGCCTCGGGGCGCGTGCCCACGTCGGGGCCATGCCGCGCGCCCGGCGCGGCCGCCGACCGGTCAGCGGGTCAACCGGTGAGGACACGCGTCGCCCGCTGATTGTCGGGCGCCAACCGCCTCACTGTGCGGGTGGTGCCACGTGGCAGCCCGTGGGTGGCCCGAACAGCTGTTTGCTGTTCGGCGGGCCACGTGGCGGCACCTGGTGGATTCGGGCGTGAACAGTGTTGGGCCGGCCCAACACTGTAGCCGCCCGAATGTACCGGAGGCGCCCGAATGTTTGGGCCCAAAGCCCATTGAACTTTGTTTTTTCGGGCTGTTTCGGGTGAGGCCTATAAAAAGGCCTCAAGGGACCGCGTTTTGAAGCTTTTCCCGAAAGCTTTTCACTTGGAGCCCTTCACCAATTTTCTTCCTCTCCCTCTTGTGCATCTTTTGGGCAAAGGTTTCAGATTTTGGAGGCCGCGACGACGGCGACTTCTACAGCGGGGTGCGGAGCGACGATCTACTGTTGGAGGCCCATTTTCGTCGCAGTTTAGTCTGGGAGGTCTACCGGGCTACCCCGACATTATTTTTGGACGATTTTCTGCGGTGGCGGTTTCGTAAGAGGTAAATCTACATTTTTCGTGTTGGACACTTTTTCTGGATCCGAGCTTTTCTTGGGGTTCTGGGTACATTTTTAACCCCCTTTGCGACTGTTGGTTGATTTGGACAGCACCTACTTGTCGGATTTTTATCTCCTCATCCGGACATCGGAATTCGACGTTTCAGGACTCTATCGACATCTACTCTTCGCGAGGATCGCCGTCATATTTTTATTGGAATTTTTGGAGGAAGTTTTTCAGGTGAAAATTTCGTGTTAATGGGACTGTTCACCACAGATTTTGGGAATGTGGAATTTGTGTGAATTAAAGTGTAATTTTGGTGTATGTTTGTACCCAGGAGTTTTGTGAGCACTTCTACCGTGTTGTTGGCTTGGTGGGATTTGTGATTTGACAGTTTTGGGCTTTCTCAGCTGTGCGATTTCCGGACAGTTAGCACTTTCAGGTGGGTGACCTTGCTTCCAAGAACTCTGGACTGTGTACTAATTCTATGTGTGTAGGATCATGCATGTTAGAAATTGGAGTATTAGCATGTGTAAAACTGTATGTTGTATCTTGTATATCAGTTGTTGAATCTTTTGATTCCTGCACTATGTTAAGTAATGAAATCTTGGAATTTGACCTAGCACCCCTGTCATATGTATCATGTTCAGCCAGTCTGTAGAAAACTCCAACTTAGGCTAGGTTTTTATTGCTCTAGACATTCCACATCACGATACTTCATTTCACTATGGACTTAGCTTTTCCTCGCCCCCGAGTTGTGGGCCGAGAGGTCGGGTGGTTGTGGGATGCATTTGCACTCGTGTCTGGGACCGAGTGGAGTTGATAGCAGTCTTTAGATTTGATTTCTTTGGGAGAGTGATAGTGATGGTAGATCTGGGTTCTTGGAAACTGTCAGAGAGACAGTGAGTTTCAGCTGTGTAGATTCCAGCCAGTGAGTGAGTCAGTGATTTGTTTGGTGGTCGATCTTATTGATCGAGGATTGGATCATAGCCTGCATGAGCCACATTAGAGCTTTACAGTGATACTTATGGGTTACTTTGACTCGAGCGGGTCGCTCCCCTCGAGGGCCACTCCGGAGTAGGCGAGACCGTTGTGTACCGGCTGAGTTTGAGATGTTCTTTAGCGACTTGTTGTTGCAGTGGTCCCTCTGGCTGTGCTTTCGTTGGCAGCCACGGACGCCCTACGTAAGTCCGCTCCTCCGGGACGTAACGGCAGTAGGTTGGCGCAGGTTTGACTGGACCCGATGTGGCAGTCAGTTTTGATTGGGTGATCAGGGAGGAGAGTTAGTTGTGGCATTATGTTCTTTCTGTTCCACTGTTGAGCATCTAGATAGAGGCATAGTAGCTGTAGAGTTACTTTTCCCCGCTTCCTTATAGCACTGCATATGTTACTTTTGCCTCTGGTAGACTTAGTGGGCAGACCGTCGGGCTTGTTGGCGGCACCCACTGAGAACTACTGTTGGATGTAGTTCTCACACCCGTCGTGGTGTTTTCTCCCCAGGGACTTCTGCTCCGGTTCCTGCAGCTCTTGTTGCTGATCCAGCTCCTTCTGACCGAGGTAGGGCGTCGCGAGATAGATCCCCTCCTGTCGTCTTCTGTGTGTGAGTAGATGTACCCCAGTTCCATTTTGGTGTGTGTTGTCGAGTGACTTTTGTAGTGAGGTTTTAGTTGTACTTCCTTTCCTGCTTTTATGAGAGACTCCTGTATTCTGGTGAGGTTGGTCTGTATATTTGAGAGATTTAGTTTTATTTTATGTATTTTATTCCTGCTTTTCTCTTTCAGCTCTGATATCTGCTAGTGTAGATGTTTCCTTGCAGGTTAGTCGCTACGCCTATACGGGCTTCCCGTATGGGCGGCGGATCTGTTGGCGAGCCGGGGCGCAGTATCGCCCCGGGGCGTACACCAGACCTTGACTCATCTTCTCTCGGCAGCCAGAGCTACGCCCCCGCACCGAGACGGTCGTGTGGATCCGTCAGAATTGAGGATGCTTTCGCCGCAAGCAGGTCTCGAGGTATTAATTTGATCTCAGCAGTCCTGCTCGTGGTCTTTTCGATCCCGGTCTTCTCATATCATTCATATGTAATTCATTCCGCATCCTTGTCATGGTATAGCGATAGCTTCTTTATCCTCATGCTTTAGAGTTGATATACCGGGTCATGTTCTGCATGTTGAGGAGTGCTGTAGAGAGTGCCCCATACAGTTGTTATCCTGGATTCTGCGGCCGTACTTGTTGTCTTACGACAGCTCCAGGATTTCGATGTGTACTGGGTATGGATTGGTTATCGAGATTATAGCCCCCTTGATGTGCCAGAGAGCGGACTGTTACTCTTCGTGAGCCCGGAGCAAGGGTGAGGTGTTTTTTTGTCTTCCGGGCTGTCAGAGTTCGTTTTTCGCCCTGACTATTTCTTTTTGGGCGAGGGTCCAGGCGGTTGATGGTTAGAAGGATGCCTGCATTTCTGGCGACGGTCGTAGAGGTGCCTACGGCGGCACGTGTACTCGAGGATATTCCATGGTCCGCGATTTTCCGCGATGTGGTTTTGCCCCCAGAGCTGTCGACCCATGCCGCCAGAGAGGGAGATTGAGTTCGTGATTGATGTGGTACCCGGAACCCGCACCAATCTCGAAGGCACGTTACAGGATGGCGCCAGCACGAGCTGAGCAGAGTTGAAGGCCCAGCTACAAGATACCTTTTGGATAGAGGTTTTCATTCGACCCAGTGTTTCGCCGGGGAGCGCCTGTTTTTCGTGAAGGAGAAGCTGAGGACCCTTCGCTTATGTGTGGACTACCGGGCAATTGAACAAGTGACCCATTTGAACAAGTATCCTCTGCCGCGGATTGATGACACTTTTTTGAATCAGCTACAGGGAGCCTCCGTATTTTCAAAGATTGATCTCCACGTCAGGTTACCAACAGCTGAAGGGTGAGGGCCGAGGACCATTCCCGACGGCGTTTAGATCCCGTTATGGACATTACGAGTTTACGGTTATGCATTGGTTTGACCAATGCCCCAGCTGCAGTCATTGGATCTGATGAACCGGGTTTTTCAGCCGTACTTGGATCGATTTGTGTTGTATTCTTGATGATATCCTGATTTTACTCCGAGCGATGAGGAGCACGGGACCACTTTAGGGTAGTGCTGCAGCTGCTACGTGATAGGAAGCTGTACGCCAAGCTAAAAAAAGTGCGAGTTTTGGCTACGGGAGGTTGCTTTCTTGGGAACCGGGTTGTTTCAGCTGCTGGGAGTAGCGGTCGACCCGTACGAAGATTGACAGGGTTCGGGACGGCCGAGGCCGACGACGGTTTCTGAGGTGCGTAAGTTTCTTGGCCTAGCCGATTTATTATCGTCGGATTCGTGGAGGGCTTTGCGAAACTCTCTACTCCCCTGACCAGCTTGACAAGAAGGGGACGAAGTTGCGTTTGGACCGAGCGGTGTCAGCAGATTTTCGAGGAACTGAAGAGAAGATTGATCTCAGCACTTTTCTTGCACTGCCGGTTAGTGAGAGGGTTTTTTCTTGATCTAGCATGACGCCTCGCACAGCGGTCTGGGTTGCGTCTTGATGCAGCATGGTAGGGTAATATGCCTTGTCTCACGCAATTAAAGGATTACGATAAGAATTACCCTACACATGACCTAGAGCTTGCAGCTGTTGTTTTTGCACTGAAGCTGGGCGGCATTACCTCTATGAGGGAGCATTGTGAGATTTATACAGATCATAAGAGCTTAAAGTATCTGTTCCCCCAAAAGGAGCTGAACCTTAGGCAACAGCCGGTGGTTGGGAGCTGTTAAAGGATTACGATCTGATATCCTTTATCACCCCGGCAAGGCCAATGGGTGGCAGATGCTCTGAGCCGGA
>CM055073.1:36344595-36506358 GCA_029204045.2 Tillandsia leiboldiana | reverse complement strand
GCCATCGTCCTCGCGACAGCCAGAGCGACATCCCCCGGCGCCGAGCGGTCGAGTCTATGCCGCTCAGGTAGAGGATGCTACAGCAGCAGAGCATGTCGTCGCAGGTATTTTTGATTTCTGCAGTTCGTACTCGTACTCTCTTTGATACCGGTGCATCGCATTCTTTTATCAGTAGAGCATTTGCATCCCTTCAGGTATAGAGGTAGTTTCTTTATCGCATGCATTAGAGGTTCAGATACCAGATCATGTCTTGCATGTCGAGGAGTATTGTAGGATTGCCCTGTGCAGTTGGGATCCTGGATTTTGCCGGCAGACTTGCTTGTCTTGCGGCAGCTCCAGGATTTCGACGTCGTGCTAGGTATGGATTGGTTGTCGAGGTACTATGCTGTTATAGACTGCAGAGAGAGGACGGTGACCCTCCGCGAGCCTGGACAGGAGGAGTTTGTCTTCAGAGGCTGCCAGAGCACTTCTTTGCGATGACTGTTTCTTCGGCGAGGGCTAGGCGGATGATTAGTAGGGGCTGCACCGCTTTCTTAGCGACGATTGTGGAGGTGCCTACGGCGGCACTGGGACTCGAGGATATTCCTGTTGTCCGCGAGTTCCCAGATGTGTTTCCCCTGAGTTGACGACGATGCCGCCGGAGAGGGAGGTGGAGTTTGTGATTGATGTGGTACCGGGAACCGCACCAATCTCGAAGGCGCCTTATAGGATGGCACCTGCCGAGTTGAGGGAGTTGAAGGCCCAGCTTCAGGATCTTATGGATAGGGGCTTTGTCAGGCCTAGTGTTTCTCCGTGGGGAGCGCCAGTTTTATTTGTGAAGAAGAAGGATGGGTCGCTTCGTTTGTGTGTGGATTATCGGGAGTTGAATAAGTGACCATCCGGAACAAGTACCCTCTTCCACGGATAGATGATTTATTTGATCAGTTGCAGGGAGCCACAGTGTGTTTTCGAAGATTGATCTTCAGTCAGGTTACCACCAGTTGAGGGTGAGGGCCCGAGGGACATCCCTAAGACGCTTTTCGATCCCGGTATGGGCATTATGAGTTTACGGTTATGCCGTTTGGTTTGACTAATGCCCCAGCTGCATTCATGGATTTGATGAACCGGGGTATTTCAGCCGTACTTAGACTTGTTTGTGGTTGTGTTCATTGATGACATCTTGATCCTACTCCCGGAGCGATGTGGATCATGAGGAGCACTTGAGGATAGTGCTGCAGCTTCTATGTGAGAAGAAGCTGTATGCCAAGCTTAAGAAGTGCGAGTTTTGGCTTCGGGAGGTTGCATTCTTGGGCCACTTGGTATCAGCCGCAGGAGTAGCTGTTGACCCGACGAAGATTGATACAGTTCGGGATTGGCCGAGACCGACGACGGTGACTGAGGTCCGGAGCTTTCTGGGCTTGGCAGGCTACTACCGTCGGTTTGTAGAGGGCTTTGCGAAGCTCTCTACTCCCCTGACCTGTTTGACTAGGAAGGGGATGAGGTTCATTTGGACTGAGCAGTGTCAGCGGAGTTTTGAGGAGCTGAAGAAGAGACTGATTTCAGCACCAGTTCTTACACTGCCAGTGATGGGTGATGGCTACGTGATTTACTGTGACGCCTCGCACAGCGGTTTGGGTTGTGTCTTGATGCAGCATGGGAGGGTAATTGCTTATGCTTCACGGCAACTAAAGGATTATGAGAAGAATTACCCTACTCATGATTTAGAGCTGGCAGCTGTGGTGTTCGCATTGAAGCTGTGGCGGCATACCTCTACGGTGAGCATTGTGAGATCTACACGGATCATAAGAGCTTAAAGTATCTGTTTACTCAAAAGGAGCTGAACCTGAGGCAACGCCGGTGGTTGGAGTTACTGAAGGATTACGATGTGAGTATCCTCTATCATCCCGGCAAGGCCAATGTGGTAGCAGATGCTTTGAGTCGGAGGTCAACGCAGAGCTTGAGCATGTTGGTCACGCAGCAGGCCCCGTTGATTGAGCAATTGAGGCGACTCCAGATTGAGGTTGTATCCCCTGGGGTCTCTGCTAGACTGATGTCTATGGTCTTGCAGCCCACTCTGTTGGACAGGATTAGGGAGACGCAGAGTGAGGACCCCCACTTGGAGAGGATTAGATCACAGATTCAGGCAGATCTTATAGGGGATTTTACAGTGGATAGCTCGGGAGTACTGCGGTACAGGGACCGAGTGTGTGTGCCTTCGGATTCAGAGATCAGAGATCAGATTTTGGGTGAGGCTCATTATACACCTTATACCATTCATCCTGGTGGTACTAAGATGTATAAGGACCTCAAGGCACATTTTGGTGGTCCGGAATGAAGCGGGACGTTGGAAGATTCGTGGCTCACTGTTTAACTTGCCAGCAAGTGAAAGCAGAGCACCGGGTTCCTGCTGGCAAGTTGCAAAGTCTTCCAATTCCCGAGTGGAAATGGGACCACATCACCATGGACTTTGTTACAGGGCTGCCGAGAGCGCAGAGTGGAGCCGACGCGATTTGGGTTATTGTTGATAGACTCACCAAGTCTGCACATTTCTTGCCTGTTCAGATGACTTGGTCTTTAGAGCGTCTGGCACAGTGTTATTTGGACGAGATAGTGAGGCTACACGGGGTACCTGCGTCGATTGTTTCAGATCGGGATCCGAGGTTTGTGTCACGATTCTGGGGGAGTTTACACTCAGCTTTGGGGACCCAGCTCAGATTCAGCACTGCATTCCACCCACAGACTGATGGCCAGTCTGAGCGCACTAACAGACCCTTGAGGATATGCTGAGAGCGTGCGTTATGGATTTTGGAGGGGGGTGGTACCGAAACTTATCTTTGGTTGAGTTTGCGTACAACAACAGCTATCAGGCGAGCATCCAGATGGCTCCGTTTGAGGCGTTGTATGGACGCAAGTGTCGGTCACCCTTGTATTGGAGTGACGTGGGTGAGAGGAAGACTTTGGGACCAGATCTTCTTTTGGAGGCTGAGGAGAAAGTCAGAGTTGTTCGTCGACACCTTGAGGTAGCCCAGAGTCGTCAGAGGAGTTATGCAGATACTCGACGGCGAGACCTGGAGTTTCAGATTGGTGACCATGTATTCTTAAAGGTCTCGCCTTCGAAAGGGGTCCGGAGATTTGGAGTGCGTGGGAAGCTTAGTCCCCGTTTTGTTGGACCCTTTGAGGTACTTGAGAGGGTAGGCCCTGTGGCTTATAGAGTTGCTCTTCCTCCACGTTTGGCCGGTGTACACGATGTTTTTCATGTCTCAGCCCTGAGGAGATATGTCTTTGATCCGTCGCATGTGGTTGACTTCACTCCCTTGGAGATCGGTGGGGACCTGGTTTACGAGGAGCGGCCGTTGCAGATTCTTGCTCGTGAGGTGAGGGAATTGCGCAACCGGACCATTCCGTATGTGAAGATCTTATGGAGCAATCACGATGAGCGAGAGGCTACTTGGGAGCTAGAGGCAGAGATGAGATCTGCATACCCTTTTCTGTTCGAGACTACTGGTTGAGGTACGCCTGTTCTACCTTACTTCGTTTCGAGGACGAAACTTCCTTTTAGTGGGGGAGGATGTAGTGACCCAAATTCCCATGCAGCGTTCTTCCGATGAATCCACTGTTAGAGCACCTAGCGTTGGTGTATCTGGCCCATGGTGCGTCAATGGGATGCCACAGATGGACCCTGTGTGTTATTATTAGCTGTGTAGGCCTTCGGCTGAGTTTGCCGAAATTTCGGAAAAGAATTAGGCCCAACAGAGGTCGGAAATGGATTCAGCACGGAAAAACGCTTGAAAACGGCTATTTGCTTGTTTATTTCTGAGTCCGGATGCCCAAAAACGGACTCCCGGAAGTTTTCAGTGGAAAATGGTGCATGGGAGGGGCCGTAGACCGCCGGGATGCCACGTGGCGGCCTGTCATTGGCCGGTTCAGGATGCGCGGTCCACAGAGCTACGCGGCGGGGTGCACAGACCCGGCGCATGGAGACGTGGCACCGCCTGATTGGCGGGCGCAAGGCGCGCGGTCTACCGGGTGAGCGCGGCGGTGCATGGACCAAGGCGGGGCCACGTGGCAGCCTCCGGTTGGTCGGTGCATGCGGCGCGGTCCACGGAATTCCAGTGGAATGCGTGGACCGGGTGTAGGGGACACGTGTCACCCTCCGATTCGCTGGCGTACCGTGCGCGGTGCACGGAGTCGGGGTCGGTGCCTCGGGGCGCATGCCCACGTCGGGGCCATGCCGCGCGCCCGGCGCGGCCGCCGACCGGTCAGCGGGTCAACCGGGGAGGACACGCGTCACCCGCTGATTGGCGGGCGCCAACCGCCTCACTGTGCGGGGGCGGGCCACGTGGCAGCCCGTGGGTGGCCCGAACAGCTGTTTGCTGTTCGGCGGGCCACGTGGCGGCACCTGGTGGATTCGGGCGTGAACAGTGTTGGGCCGGCCCAACACTGTAGCCGCCCGAATGTACCGGGCGCCCGAATGTTTGGGCCCAAAGCCCATTGACTTTGTTTTTTCGGGCTGTTTCGGGTGAGGCCTATAAAAAGGCCTCAAGGGACCTCGTTTTGAAGCTTTTCCCGAAAGCTTTTCACTTGGAGCCCTTCACCAATTTTCTTCCTCTCCCTCTTGTGCATCTTTTGGCAAAGGTTCAGAATTTTTGGAGGCCGCGACGACGGCGACTTCTACATCGGGGTGCGGAGCGACGATCTACTGTTGGAGGCCCATTTTCGTCGCAGTTTAGTCTGGGAGGTCTACCGGGCTACCCCGACATTATTTTTGGACGATTTCTGCGGTGGCGGTTTCGTAAGAGGTAAATCTACATTTTTCGTGTTGGACACTTTTTCTGGATCCGAGCTTTTCTTGGGGTTCTGGGTACATTTTTAACCCCCTTTGCGACTGTTGGTTGATTTGGACAGCACCTACTTGTCGGATTTTTATCTCCTCATCCGGACATCGGAATTCGACGTTTCAGGACTCTATCGACATCTACTCTTCGCGAGGATCGCCGTCATATTTTTTATTGGAATTTTTGGAGGAAGTTTTTCAGGTGAAAATTTCGTGTTAATGGGACTGTTCACCACAGATTTTGGGAATGTGGAATTTGTGTGAATTAAAGTGTAATTTTGGTGTATGTTTGTACCCAGGAGTTTGTGAGCACTTCTACCGTGTTGTTGGCTTGGTGGGATTTGTGATTTGACAGTTGTGGGCTTTCTCAGCTGTACGATTCCGGACAGTTAGCACTTTCAGGTGGGTGACCTTGCTTCCAAGAACTCTGGACTGTGTACTAATTCTATGTGTGTAGGATCATGCATGTTAGAAATTGGAGTATTAGCATGTGTAAAACTGTATATTGTATCTTGTATATCAGTTGTTGAATCTTTTGATTCCTGCACTATGTTAAGTAATGAAATCTTGGAATTTGACCTAGCACCCCTGTCATATGTATCATGTTCAGCCAGTCTGTAGAAAAACTCCAACTTAGGCTAGGTTTTTATTGCTCTAGACATTCCACATCACGATACTTCATTTCACTATGGACTTAGCTTTTCCTCGCCCGAGTTGTGGGCCGAGAGGTCGGGTGGTTGTGGGATGCATTTGCACTCGTGTCTGGGGACCGAGTGGAGTTGATAGCAGTCTTTAGATTTGATTTCTTTGGGAGAGTGATAGTGATGGTAGATCTGGGTTCTTGGAAACTGTCAGAGAGACAGTGAGTTTCAGCTGTGTAGATTCCAGCCAGTGAGTGAGTCAGTGATTTGTTTGGTGGTCGATCTTATTGATCGAGGATTGGATCATAGCCTGCATGAGCCACATTAGAGCTTTACAGTGATACTTATGGGTTACTTTGACTCGAGCGGGTCGCTCCCCTCGAGGGCCACTCCGGAGTAGGCGAGACCGGGTTGTGTACCGGCGTGAGTTTGAGATGTTCTTTAGCGACTTGTTGTTGCAGTGGTCCCTCTGGCTGTGCTTTCGTTGGCAGCCACGGACGCCCTACGTAAGTCCGCTCCTCCGGGACGTAACGGCAGTAGGTTGGCGCAGGTTTGACTGGACCCGATGTGGCAGTCAGTTTTGATTGGGTGATCAGGGAGGAGAGTTAGTTGTGGCATTATGTTCTTTCTGTTCCACTGTTGAGCATCTAGATAGAGGCATAGTAGCTGTAGAGTTACTTTTCCCCGCTTTCCTTATGGCACTGCATATGTTACTTTTGCCTCTGGTAGACTTAGTGGGCAGACCGTCGGGCTTGTTGGCGGCACCCACTGAGAACTACTGTGGGATGTAGTTCTCACACCCGTCGTGGTGTTTTCTCCCCAGGGACTTCTGCTCCGGTTCCTGCAGCTCTTGTTGCTGATCCAGCTCCTTCTGACCGAGGTAAGGGCGTCGCGAGATAGATCCCCTCCTGTCGTCTTCTGTGTGTGAGTAGATGTACCCCAGTTCCATTTTGGTGTGTGTTATGTCGAGTGACTTTTGTAGTGAGGTTTTGAGTTGTACCTTCCTTTTCTGCTTTTATGAGAGACTCCTGTATTCTGGTGAGGTTGGTCTGTATATTTGAGAGATGTAGTTTTATTTTATGTATTTTATTCCTGCTTTTCTCTTTCAGCTCTGATATCTGCTAGTGTAGATGTTTCCTTGCAGGTTAGTCGCTACGCCTATACGGGGCTTCCCGTATGGGCGGCGGATCTGTTGGCGAGCCGGGGCGCAGTATCGCCCCGGGGCGTGACACCAGACCTTGCCTCCTCTTCTTCTCGGCAGCCAGAGCGACGTCCCCCGGCACCGAGCGGTCGTGTGTATGCCGCTCAGATTGAGGATGCTTTCGCCGCAGAGCAGGTCGTCGCAGGTATTATTCTGATCTCAGCAGTCCGTGCTCGGGCTCTTTTCGATACCGGTGCTTCTCATTCATTCATTAGTAGATCATTCGCATCCTTGCATGGTATAGCGATAGCTTCTTTATCATCTGCTTTAGAGGTTGAGATACCGGGTCATGTTCTGCATGTTGAGGAGTGCTGTAGAGAGTGCCCCATACAGTTGGGATCCTGGATTCTGCCGGCCGACTTGCTTGTCTTACGACAGCTCCAGGATTTCGATGTTGTACTGGGTATGGATTGGTTATCGAGATATTATGCCACCATTGATTGCCGCGAGAGGACTGTTACTCTTCGTGAGCCGGAGCAGGAGGTGTTTGTCTTCCGGGGCTGTCAGAGTTCGTTGTTCGCCCTGACTATTTCTTCGGCGAGGGCCAGGCGGTTGATGTGTAGAGGATGCACTGCATTTCTGGCGACGGTCGTAGAGGTGCCTACGGCGGCACGGGGACTCGAGGATATTCCAGTGGTCCGCGAGTTTCCCGATGTGTTTCCCCCAGAGCTGTCGACCATGCCGCCAGAGAGGGAGATTGAGTTCGTGATTGATGTGGTACCCGGAACCGCACCAATCTCGAAGGCACCTTACAGGATGGCGCCAGCCGAGCTGAGAGAGTTGAAGGCCCAGCTACAAGATCTTTTGGATAGAGGTTTCATTCGGCCCAGTGTTTCGCCGTGGGGAGCGCCTGTTTTGTTCGTGAAGAAGAAGGATGGGACACTTCGCTTATGTGTGGACTACCGGGAATTGAACAAAGTGACCATTCGGAACAAGTATCCTCTGCCGCGGATTGATGACTTGTTTGATCAGCTACAGGGAGCCTCCGTATTTTCAAAGATTGATCTCCAGTCAGGTTACCACCAGCTGAGGGTGAGGGCCGAGGACATTCCCAAGACGGCGTTTAGATCCCGGTATGGACATTACGAGTTTACGGTTATGCCATTTGGTTTGACCAATGCCCCAGCTGCATTCATGGATCTGATGAACCGGGTTTTTTCAGCCGTACTTGGATCGATTTGTGGTTGTATTCATTGATGATATCCTGATTTACTCCCGGAGCGATGAGGAGCACGAGGACCACTTGAGGGTAGTGCTGCAGCTGCTACGTGATAGGAAGCTGTACGCCAAGCTAAAGAAGTGCGAGTTTTGGCTACGGGAGGTTGCTTTCTTGGGCCACGTTGTTTCAGCTGCTGGAGTAGCGGTCGACCCGACGAAGATTGACACGGTTCGGGACTGGCCGAGGCCGACGACGGTTTCTGAGGTGCGGAGTTTCTTGGGCCTAGCCGGTTATTATCGTCGGTTCGTGGAGGGCTTTGCGAAACTCTCTACTCCCCTGACCAGCTTGACAAGGAAGGGGACGAAGTTCGTTTGGACCGAGCGGTGTCAGCAGAGTTTCGAGGAACTGAAGAGAAGATTGATCTCAGCACCTGTTCTTGCACTGCCGGTTATGGGAGAGGGTTTCGTGATCTACAGTGACGCCTCGCACAGCGGTCTGGGTTGCGTCTTGATGCAGCATGGTAGGGTAATTGCCTATGCTTCACGGCAATTAAAGGATTACGAGAAGAATTACCCTACACATGACCTAGAGCTTGCAGCTGTTGTTTTTGCACTGAAGCTGTGGCGGCATTACCTCTATGGGGAGCATTGTGAGATTTATACAGATCATAAGAGCTTAAAGTATCTGTTCACCCAAAAGGAGCTGAACCTTAGGCAACGCCGGTGGTTGGAGCTGTTAAAGGATTACGATCTGAGTATCCTTTATCACCCCGGCAAGGCCAATGTGGTGGCAGATGCTCTGAGCCGGAGGTCAGTGTATAGCTTGAGTTTGGTGATTACCCAGCAGGCACAGCTGATAGAGCAGATGAGGCAACTTCAGATTGAGGTAGTATCCCCTGGAGTCTCTGCGAGACTTACGGCGATGGTCTTGCAGCCCACTCTGCTGGACAGGATCAGGGAGGCGCAGAGTGAGGACCCCCACCTGGAGAGGATCAGGGCACAGACTCAGACAGATCAGAGAGGGGATTTCTCTGTGGACAGCTCGGGAGTACTACGGTACAGGGACCGAGTTTGTGTGCCATCGGATTTGGAGATTAGAGATCAGATATTGAGAGAGGCCCATTATACACCTTATACCATCCATCCTGGAGGTACTAAGATGTATAAGGACCTTAAGGCACACTTTTGGTGGTCAGGGATGAAGCGGGATATTGGAAGGTTCGTTGCTCAGTGCTTGACTTGCCAGCAAGTGAAGGCAGAGCATCGTGTCCCTGCTGGCAAGTTGCAGAGCCTTCCAATTCCCGAATGGAAGTGGGACCATATCACCATGGATTTTGTGACTGGGCTACCGAGATCGCAGAGTGGAGCCGACGCAGTCTGGGTGATTGTGGATAGACTTACCAAGTCAGCTCATTTCCTGCCTGTACAAATGACTTGGTCCTTGGAGCGCCTGGCACAGCTCTATTTGGATGAGATCGTGAGGCTGCACGGAGTACCAGCGTCCATTGTTTCGGATCGAGACCCGAGGTTCATGTCACGATTTTGGGGGAGCTTACAGTCAACCATGGGTACTCGGCTTAGTTTCAGTACGGCGTTCCACCCACAGACAGACGGTCAGTCAGAGCGCACCATCCAGACGCTTGAGGATATGTTGCGTGCGTGTGTCATGGATTTTGGAGGAGGCTGGCACCGACACCTACCCCTTGTCGAGTTCGCGTACAACAACAGCTTTCAAGCGAGCATTCAGATGGCTCCGTTTGAGGCGTTGTACGGACGCAAGTGTCGGTCGCCCCTATACTGGAGCGATGTGGGTGAGAGGAGGACGCTGGGGCCAGATTTACTGTTGGAGGCGGAAGAGAAGGTTCGAGTTGTACGTCGGCACTTGGAGACGGCCCAGAGTCGCCAGAAGAGTTATGCAGATGTTCGGCGGCGAGACCTTGAGTTCCAGGTTGGTGATCACGTCTTCTTGAAGGTCTCGCCCTCGAGGGGGGTCCGGAGGTTTGGAGTGCGGGGGAAGCTTAGTCCCCGCTTCATTGGACCCTTTGAGGTGCTTGAGAGGGTAGGCCCCGTGGCTTATAGAGTTGCTCTACCTCCCCGCTTGGCTGGTGTTCATGATGTCTTCCATGTTTCGGCCTTGAGGAGATATGTGTTTGATCCGTCTCATGTCATTGACTTTGCATCCTTGGATATCGGCGAGGACTTGGTTTACGAGGAGCGCCCGTTGCGAATTCTGGCACGTGAGGTGAGGGAATTGCGCAACCGGGCAATACCTTATGTGAGGATCCTTTGGAGCAACCACGAGGAGCGAGAGGCTACCTGGGAGCTTGAGACGGCGATGCGAGATGCCTACCCTTTTCTGTTCGAGACTTCTGGCTGAGGTACGCTTGTCTTTGCTCTGTCTCGTTTCGAGGACGAAACTTTTTTTTTGTGGGGGAGGATGTAGTGGCCCTCGTTCCCATGCAGCGTTTTTCCGATGGATCCACTGTTAGAACACCTATTATTGGTGTACCTGGCCCACAGTGCATCAATTGGGTGCGATTGATGGACCCTGTGTGCTTTTATTTACTGTTTGGCCTTCGGCTGGGTTTGCTGAAGTTTCGGGGAAGATTTAGGCCAAACAGAGGTCGTAGATGGATTCAGCGCGGAAAAACGCTTGAAAACGACTATTTATTTGCTTAATTTGGAGTCCGGATGCCCAAAAACGGACACCCGAAAGTTTTTGGTGGAAAATGGTGCATGGGAGGGGCCGTAGACCGCCGGGATGCCACGTGGCAGGCTCTGATTGGCCGGTTCAGGATGCGCGGTCCACAGAGCAGCGCGGCGGGGTGCACAGACCCGGCGCATGGACACGTGGCACCGCCTGATTGGCGGGCCCAGGGCGCGCGGTCTACTGGAGGTGCGCGGCGGTGCATGGTCCAGGCGGGGGACAGGTGGCAGCC
Source organism: Tillandsia leiboldiana (assembly GCA_029204045.2). Lineage (NCBI taxonomy): Eukaryota > Viridiplantae > Streptophyta > Magnoliopsida > Poales > Bromeliaceae > Tillandsia > Tillandsia leiboldiana. Next base: position 36,495,606 of record CM055073.1, on the reverse strand, counting down.
CCGGGTTGGTAGGTGCACGCGGCACGGTCCATGGAATTTCTGGGGAAGGCGTGGACCGGGCGCAGGGGACACCTGTCATCCCCTGATTGGCGGGTGCAGCGTGCGCGGTGCACCGGGCGCGCGGTTGGTGCCTCGGGGCGCGTGCCCACGTGCGACCCACGTCGCGCTGCCGGCCAGGCAGCGGGTCAACCGGGCGGGACACGTGGCGCCCGCTCATTGGCGGGCGCCACCGCCTTACTGTGCCCGGGGGGCGGACACGTGGCGGGCGGTGAGTGGCCCGCTTCGGTGTTCGCTGTTCGGGCGACACGTGGCAGGCTCTGGGGCGGGTCGGACGGATCGTGGATCCCGTCCGACGGCGTGTTTTGGGCCGGGCCGCACTGTGCGCGCCCGAAAGTTTTCGGGCGCCCGAAAAGTCGGGCCCGAGCCCAATTGACTTGATTTTTTTTGGGCTTTTTCTTTGAGGCCTATATAAAGGCCGGCTTGGGGTGGATTTTTCCACCCTTTCTCGTGGGATCTAGCTCGTGTGCCTTATACAAAACTTCTTCCTCTCCCTCTTGCCAATCTTTTGGTGAAGTTTCAGATTTTCTGGAAGCCGTGACGACTGCTTTTCCTGCCTCGTAGTGCGGAGCGACAGTTTACTGTTGAAGGCCCATTTTCGTCGCATTTCACTCTGGGAGACCTGCAGAGCTACCCCGACATCATTTTTGGACGATTTCTTTGGCAGCGGTTGCGCGAGAGGTATATCTACGTTTTCCGTATTGATCACTTTTCCCATAAATGAGTTTTTTTAAGGGTTTGGGGTACATTTTTATGCCCCTTTGCTACAGTTTGGAATCTTGACAGCAGCAACTTCGCGGAATTTTATCTTCACTTCTGGATATCGGTTTTCGACGATTCAAGAGCCTATCGACATCTACACTTCGCGAGGATCGTCGTGATATTTTTATTGGAATTTCTGGAAATTTATTTTCAGGTGAAATTCGCGTGTGAACAGTAACTGTGTGTGCAGATTTTTGGAATGTGATTGTTATGTGTTAATTGTTGTAATTGTGAGTTGTTGTTGTACCCAGGACTGTAGGAGCACCTTTTCTGTGCTCCTGGCTCTGTGGATCTGGAAAGTTGTTGATTCCTGGACTGTTTATCTGTACCGTCTCGGACAGTTAGCGTGTTCAGGTGGGTGATCCTGCTTACAATAACTATGGACTGCACTCTAATTCTGCAATTATATATGCATGCATGATAGTATTTGAGCGAAATAATCTGTGCAAACTGTATGAAAGTATCCACAGTTAGTAATTGCTAAATTTGATGATCTTATTGGAAATCTTGCCACACATGAACCATTTTAATTGGAAAACTTGACTCAGCACATCTATTATGCATTGTATATCTTACTCAGATGACTACTGTTAGAATTATGCATCTGCTTTAGTTCTCCCACGTCAGTTGTTACTTTTGTCATTCTGGACATAGTGGTCTTCCCTTGAGTTGTGGGTTGGGAGGTTTAGTAGCTTTGGATGCATTGTACTCGTGTCTGGGGACCGAGTAGAGTTGGTAGCAGTCTGTAGATTGTTCATCATTGAGATAGTGACATGTGGGACTAGGATCTTTGGGAGATGATCATTGGGACAGTGTGGATTCTTAGTTAGCGAGTGAGACAGTGATTAGATCATAGCCTGCAGGAGCCATACTTGAGATCGACAGAGATGCGCAGATACTTTGCTCGGTGGGGTCGCTACCCACGAGTGCCACTCCGGAGTTGGGCTTGTTACTTCTATTGCGGCTTGTCGATGTTGGTGTCCCTCTGGCTGAGCCAGTTTTGGCAGTCATGGACATCGTCCCTCTGGCTGAGCCAGTTTTGGCAGCTACGGACATACCTACAGCAGTAGGTAGGCGCAGGTTTGACTGGACCGTTTGGGCAGTCAGTTTGGATTAGGAGACTTGAGTCGAGCATCAGTAGTGACATATTGGTCTTCGGTCCTTTTTCCTTGAGCATTTGGATAGAGGCATAGTAGCAGTAGATGTATTACTTTCCAGCTTTTTATACTGCATTTCTTTGTTACTTTATGCCTCTTGTAGACTTAGTGGGCAGGCCGTCGGGCTTGTTGGCGGCACCCACTGAGAACTACTGTGGGGGGTAGTTCTCACACCCGTCGTGGTGTCTTTTCCCCAGGGACTTCAGCTCCAGTTCCTGCGGTGCCCGTTGCTGATCCAGCCCCTACAGACCGAGGTAAGGGAATCGCGAGGTAGATTCTTTCCCCCTTCCAGCAGCAGTGAGTGGTAGAGGTACCCGATATAGTTTTTGGTTGTGTTTTTTGGTTTGAGAGATTATGTAGTGAGGTATCGAGTTGTACTCTGCTGTTTTCTTTTGAGAGACTCCTGTATTTGAGTGAGGACTTTTTGTATATATTTGTGTGAGACAGCTTTACTTCCTGTTACTGTTAGTTTTACTTTTACAGCTCTGATATCTGTTAGTTTAGATACTTACTTGCAGGTTAGTCGCTACGTCTCTACAGGGCTTCCTGTAGAGGCGGCGGATCTGTTGGCGAGCCCGGGGTACAGTTCCGACCCCGGGGCGTGACAATCCACAAGCGTACATGACATGCATAGCGGGTGCACATCGATCAGAATGCGGATGCTCAATGTTCACGGTCCAACAATCGATGTACGACGATAAGCTGAGAAACTTCCAACTGGGATCAAAACAACTATGTAATATTTCAAAAGGCTCACGGTCCGACGATTGACAATCGGCACCATGCCAAAAAATTCTCAACCAGAGACATCACAAATCCATAGTGAATACACAACCCAAGAGGGGTAAATCAAGTCTACATCTCTGAGAGCCACAATCACCTACTCTACGAGTCATATAATGACAATCAAATCAATAGTGAATAGAAATCAATCGATGGTGTCACGAGTAGGTAAAATCGGACAAGCACACTGTGACGTAAATGTATAATCAGAATCTATGCATATATACTGATTTATAAACTAAGCCCTAATATCAGGATAATCAATGGAGAACAAAGATCAGGGCATCATGGTCACAACATAATAGAGAATCAAGACAACAATAAAGTATGATCGGAATCCCAAGTGCGATGATGCAACTACACAAATATAGGTCAAGTGTCGAGTGAGAATTAAAGGATCTAATTGAATATGGTACCCAATGAGGTTTCACTATACTAATATTCGGATCGAAGTATCCACCTGTACGACGACTGTCCAAGTCCACGGCTCTGCTAATGTCTCTAGGCGCCAAGAGAATCTAGACATAATATATCACGTGTCAGTAATTCTTTCACAAGTCAACTAAACTAACCGACACGCCTACCACTGCACTAAAGTGCATCACGATATACCTGGAGCATCGGTCCTATAACCGACCACCAAAAACTCGGTCAACTACTGAACCAACTCTACTAGAGTCCAATAGGCATCCACAATAATCGATATTCCTCTATGGCCCTAAGTCACCAATAACATAATCTGAACAATAATAAAAAAATTAGTTTCTTTAACCGATTTTCGATCTATGCGAAAAGCATCACCAGACCCTCCATGTAACGACCCGGCCCACTAGCAATAATAACTCGTTGGGCCCAAACCACATCCCAAAATGCTTAAGCCCAGTTATTATTACTAGTGTCCATGTCTCATATAAACCCAATCACAATTCCATCCACATCCGATGTGGGACAATTGGGGGCGTCATAGACTCCCCCCATTTAGGGCTGACGTCCTCGTCAGTCCAAACACACGCACAACAGCCCAAGATCACCAGGCGATGTGAGACTTGTCTCGCCAGCCATGTCATCTAGACCCAGACTCAGCCGAGACTCGCCGCACACTTCCGGCTGGTTGTTGGCTTCGATACTAAATATAACGACCCGACCCACTAGCAATAATAACTCGTTGGGTTCAAACCACAGCTCAAAATGCTTAAGCCCAGTTATTATTACTAGTGTCCATGTCTCATATAAACCCAATCACAATTCTATCCACATCCGATGTGGGACAATTGGGGGAGTCACACTCCAAGACCCAACTAGTTCTTCGGAATGTTTCAAGACGTGCCACAGGTCTCAGTAGATCACAAGCTGTCCCAAAACACCAATCATCATGATATTGGGCCAGCTGCACAACAAGTGCGCCGAAACAAAATATTAAATCTAAAAATTTGCCAAATTGGTTCCCTGGATGCCCATTTCGGCATCGAAACCACCTGCGGCGCTCTTGCTGCGACCAAAGGTGCCAAACCTCACTAAACGACCAGCAAACAAAGCCTACTAACTGTTGCGAGCAGCAGCAACTCGCATGACACGAGTTCGCGGCCGGTATTGCCCGAATTGACATTTTCGGGTCCGGTTCAACCTAGAAGTGTTTCAAAACACTCCGAATATCATTCAACTATCCCCGCTGTCCTGGGACACTCCTTTTTGAGTGTTGGGATAGCCGCACACCAAGTGGCGCAAGCGGGGTGGGAAAAATTCCAATTTAGCTACGTCGGGTTCTCGAGAAATATCAATTTGGCACCGAAACCAGCTGTAACTCTACTTGTCATCTCCGAACATCATGGGGGTGTTTAAACTTAGCCAAGGTCAGCTCTTGAGCCCCTGGAGCCCCTGCAATGTTCGAACATAATTATCAAACGAAACGAGTCGACAATTTGCCAAAAATCGCACTGAAACTCAATTATTGCTCCGCAAACAGTATCTGGACCTAAGATAATTAGTACGGAGGTCGTACACTGCCTGTGCACGCTGCCCGAGTCAGCACATTTGTACACTTTGCATAAAGACTCCCAAAATAACCAACAATTGCATAATTTATATCAAAAAGTATGGTTTTATGGATTCAATACCTACGATTCCATGTTTGGAATCAAACCAACAACACTAGATCGAAGATCCCGGCGTTCTGAATCCCATGCTCGCTGTCTAGAGCGAAGTCGTGCATTGGGAAGCGCACCGGGTCAAGAAATATGTTGATTTCGAAGTCCATGAAAGTGACACTGCCAATGTCGCCATGCTGAGCCAATTATGATGCCGTAAAGTGGAGCACTCTAGCTTACAAGGCAGAGAAAGGGTCTTGCTCACCTTGCAGGAGGTCGCCGACGTCGGAACTAGCCGAAACAGGGACTTCATGCCAAGACCTTCCTTGCCCACACACGTTCTAGGCGGCAACTATAGGAGATCATCCCTGGGGGCAAGTAGAGGCTAGCACCGGCCATGGGACATCCGGTCCGTTGAGGGGGAACCAGGGGAGGCGGTGCATGGTGGTGGTAGGCGGCGGCGGCAGTGCAAGGGTGCCCGCATCTCGCTAAGGCATACTCCGGCTCATCAGTTTGAGCCCGAGCCATGCCGACGGCGAGGGGAGGTCGAGGCGGCCCCGGTGAGGTGCCCGAAGCCCTAAGAGGTTGACAGCGACGACCTGGGGCGGTGATGGCTGCGACAGCGTTGGGATCTATTATGCAGCCCGCTAGGGCATCATTTAGGACTCAGCTTGAACACGAGCCACGGCGGCTATCATGGAAGGTTGGAGCAGCACCCGAAGGCTCCACAAGGTTGCTGGAGGTCCACCTTGGTGGCAGAGAGTGGCGGCGGATGTTGGGCTCGTATGCGGCCCGAGCTTGGCCAAACTAGGTCCAAGGAGCTCCGCCTGGGCTCGGGGCTTCTAGGAGGCACCGGGGTTGGTCGAGGTGGTGATGCCAAAGGCCTAGGAGATGGTTGTGATGGTCAGGGGGCAGCGCAGCCACCATTGGTTGCCTCGGGTTCCTTGCAACCCGAGAGAGAGAGAAAGAGAGAGAGAGAGAGAGAGAGAGAGAGAGAGATCTGGGTTTGTCGGATCGTTGGCGCTAACCATTAATTCCAAAAGCTCGGGCCGTTAGAAATACACAATCAATTCACTTAAAGTATACAAACGCCCACGGATCTCGATCGAACTCAACCCATCTAGATGTTAGGTCTATTATTGGGTTTCTTACCGTTAAGTCTATTATGGACTGCAGCCCCACTCAAAAGTCTTGGCGATGCCGGCACCATTGTCGGCTGTCTCTAATAAGGATCAGTCACCGATCAAACGACCAATCTTCCATCGACTTCCCACTCAGTCTCAGAAGAAGCGGATGCCCAAAAAAAGAATAAAGTATAAGAGTCCGTACCTCCTCCGATCGCTAGAAGCTCGAAAAGCCATAGAAGACGACCAGATCACCGAAGTACGTAACACACTTATTTTCTTAATGTCTCTGTCAACAGATCATATTGTATTTTCTATGTATCAAAAAGGGTATGAATGCGGTGGAGGGAATAAAGGGCATTGTTGTTCGAAAATATAAAATTCGGATCGAATATGCAAGAAAACAAAAAATATTGCTAACTTTTGTAAAAACTCAAAATTAATAAATTTTTTAATGCAAATTGGCCTTTACAAAACATTTGTACAGAGAATTTCTATTTCCCCCTTCACCTATTGTCATTAGGGATGTCAACGGGTCGGGTTCGGGGCGAATTTTTAAAAATTCGAACCCGAGCCCGAACCCGACTATCAAATCTGAACCTGAATCCGAATCCGACGGATTTTAAAAATACATATCCAAATCCGACCAAAAATTCAAAACCCGAACTCGAAAATCCAAACCCGAAATAATAATTATTTTTTTTCTTTACAATATTACAAAATATATTATATTACATTTAAAATTTTAAAATATAAATTTAAATATAATATTAAATATTTATATACACATATATTATATAACGTAAAATTAATTCGAGTTCGGATTCGGATCGTGTACAATCAAAATTCATATCTAAATTCAAATCCGTCGGGTTTTTATTTTTTATATCCATATTCGAATCCATATCCGTTTAATATCGGATAAATTCATTCCATTCAGATTCATATTCGGATAAAATTTCGTGTATCCGTATCCATTGACATTCCTAATTGTCATTACCAACAGAGCATTTTTGATAATTCGGAACTCCCAGTGCTGGTAGAGTGGTAGGGAGTAAAAATGAGATTCGAAGTACCAAAGATTAAAAACAAAAAGGTCAAATTTAATACTGTATAATTTATTTTTTACCCATTATACTCTTGCACTCAGAGAATAGTAGCCTATCAAGAACCCACAAGTGGGAAATGTTTTGTAAATCATATTTTGGTGAAAATGTAAATATGTGCGGTACTAAAATTGATCCATTTAACTTCACTTAAAAGTTAATTTTAGTTGAAAATTTGATCAAACTTGGAAATTCCATTTGGCACTAGTTATTAATTAATTATTCCATTATTATTTTCCTGATAAAATTCTCAATTTTTTTTTTTACCGAAATTACTTAATTGGAAAAGATTTAAAGTCCTTAAGAAAAAGTTCAATTTTGAAGTCTTATATACTTTAGAGGGCCTGCATACAATTTTAAATTTTTTTTTTTTTTGAGAGAAAGAAAGGTAGCATATTTCCAGCTAAATTTATTTATTTTTTTAAAATAAACTTAGTTGAAAATATGAAACAACTATGCTTCGAATTCGGGACCTCAGATACCTCAGATACCAACCATCAAGTCCGGCATACATTTTTTATCTTTTTACATTGAAAAACGCTACTTGGAGAGATGCTAGGTGTACACCCTTTAGGGGTGTACATCCTACACCCCACTCCATCCTGGGATGGGTATTATTCCACTCGTTACATCGAGTGACGAGTGGAAGGAATTCACCCCACTCCAGAATGAAATGGGATGTAAGATATACACCCCTAAAGGGATGTATACTTATATATACCTTTTTTAAAATCCTACTCAACCTTCCTAGAAAAAAAGAAACAAGAGCACCACTTTTCTTGGGAATAATAAAGACCAAGAAAATAAAATCCAATGCATTGCACATGTTACATGTTATAAATGTGTAGGAATACAATAATGATGCATGATAAGGTAAAAAATTTATGTTGCAGGATAAGGTAAAAAATTTAGAAAAACTTCTCCCTGCGGCTGACACATGCTCCATTTTTTTCAGTATCCTTTCTCATTGAAATTCTCTATAGGAAGCAGTTGTCAAAAGCCTTCAATTGTAACTTGTTAAAAAAATTACAAGGAATCCAAATTCGCAGTTACTTTTGAACTATTATGAGCATGTGATTACTGCACAGCAAAGTGGGGTCTGCCATTTTCTTATACTACTGTCGGACAACATTCGTGGTCAGACAGAAATTAAAATATTTGATTGAAATTGATCAGTTATTGTTGAAAAAATTCGGTACTCCTCCGGTATCAGATTCTCTGAATCCGCAACCCGCTTCGATACCGCAATCCGCTCTGGTACCGCATAGAGTTGAGATTTCGCAGCGGAAACGTCAAATCAAATTTTTACCATAAATCCGTTCTCTCAACAAAACTAGAACCAATACAACTACAAAGAAAAGAAAAAATCAATACAAGGAAATATGCGGGTGAAATAAGATACACCGATTATACAGACTTCTCTTCTGCAATAGAGTAGCTTTAACCCGAGCCCTCCTCCTTAATCTCTCTCACCCTTCTCTCGTCTTCTATAAATCTATAAGACTTCTCTCTTTTCTCTTTTTTTGTATCGTACTATACCTCAAGATCATATGTATTATTATATAGGGATAATTGCCTGTGTACCCCTGAAATATGAAGAAATATCTGATTTACCCCTCTTATTTTTTTCTTTTCAATATACCCTTCATACGTTCCACCGTTATTAAAAATATCCCTACCGTTTCCCTTTGTTAAGTTAACTAGGGTTAAACTAGAGTTAAATAATAATCGGAGTTGAAAACTATCAGATATACCTATTTTGTCCGGATTTAGGGTTTTAGGGTTTAGGGTTTAGGGTTTTAGGGTTTAGGGTTTAGGATTTTTTAGGGTTTTAAGGTTTAGGGTTTAGGGTTTTAGGGTTTAGGGTTTAGGGTTTAGGGTTTTAGGGTTTAGGGGTTTAGGGTTTTAGGGTTTTAGGGTTTAGGATATATTTGAAAGGGCAAAATAATAATTATACACCGATAACGGCAGTTCCAAACGGTACACTAACAAAGTTTAACTTCAGGGGTATTTTGGAAAGATGTTGGAACGTAAGAAGGGTAGTTTTAATATTAGCCTTCTAAGAGGGGTAAATATGAAAACAGAAAAATTTTTAGGGGTACGTAGGAAATTGCCCCTATTATATATATGCTCTCAACATTAGAGATATATATAAACTCCGCCCAACATAAACCCAAATCTACTTAAATTAAAATTATATTTTAATTAATATTTAAATCTAAATTAATTTATTTCTAACTGATTTAAATATTAATTCTAATCCAATTAAGATTTAATTGCAAAACTAATCAAATCCTAACCGTTATAATAACCGATTGCAACGAATTGATTCGTACAGCTGCTGGTGGTTTGCAACTGGACCAAACTTCAATCAACTCTGAAATTTTGCAAAAATGAGAGATAGAGAGAAAAAAACTCTAGAGTTCTAATCATCTTGAGTACTGTTTTGATGGCGCATGTAATATGAGGAGCATCGAATAGTTCATACGATCAATTTAAAATTTAATTGTCTACTTTGGTAAGTAATATTATATTATCCATGTCACGACACTACAATAAAATTATGCTATAACGTTACTTTTAAGTATTCCTAAAATTTAAAAAATGTGTCGTTGACAAAAATATCGACACTTATTATTAGTGTTGCTATATGTGCCGTCGCTAGGGTGTATAGCGACACATTTTTATAATGTGTCCTTAAAATGTGTCCATATAACCATATTTTGAATATAGATGGAATATAGATAGGACACTTATACAAAAATGTCATAAATATGTGTCCTTATAATCTAATTTTGTTGTAGTAAAATATAATTTTTATAATTTTATTGAATTTATTTATTTTATTTTATTTTATTTGTGGAAAACCCAAAGCACTTACCAATCATTAAAACCACTGCCCCCAATGATATCTTTCTGCCACATACTTGAGAAGACAGGCGCTCCATATTTTTTTTGTGTCAGACCCATTTCTGAGTTCAGATTTCGGGACCAATGAGAGAGCAGGAAACCCATCATGATAACATGACCTAACAAATGAGAAAATGACATGTGTCCAGCAGCCATTGTGCCTCTTTTGATCTCCTCAGTCCACTCCTTTATCTCTCCATCTCCTGCAAAAAATATCAAAGCAACAGCACAAACACACCACATTTCAATGATTGGAGGCCATGTTGTAGTAGAGAGGAGTGGTAATGGAGTGTATGATGCACATCCCATCTATTCAAGAGTAAAATTTTTTTTTACTGATCATTTTAATGTGATCAGTAAAATTCACCCCACCTTAAAATAGATGGGGTGTAAAATATACACCTCCTTAGGGGTGTACAAAAAACATTTTCCTTTAGTATATGGAAATGTGAAAGCATGCACCTCAAAAGAAGCATCATGTGTTTTAATTGAATAATTAGTGTATATTAATTTTTTTAGTTATCTATTAATTATATGATTTGGGGGCTTCATATGTAAATTTCTGGCAACCCTTGAACTAACCTAACTCAATCAAATCTATATTTTTTTATTCTTAATTCATATGAGTCAGCTACTCGAACCCACGACACCAATTAAATGAGTAATCTAAGATTGCCAATCATTAGCTATAATATCCCTTGTGAGCCAATTTGTCCCAACTTAGAACAATATAGATCCAAAGATGTGACATATTTAGCGAAACTCAACGTCAAAGCTCAAGTCTATTAGGTATAGGACTATTGATATATCAACCCTTTGATCTCTAACTAACTCGTCAATGTTGGGCAATGCACATGTGAATTGCTAACATATATAAAATATAAACTATGGTTGTTGATCCTTTGGATGGGTTGTTGGAATTTATCAATCATGCAATATATGTAAATTTCTCAGCAATGAAGTTACGACCGTTAGGATCCTACTCATATATATTTTTGGGAGTGGAAATATGCACCATCACTCGTTTCAATTAATTTGGGATTGTGAGGAGAGCGCATAGAATGTTATCAGAAAGTTATATTTGTTTATTTCAGTAAATGATAACATGTATACAGATTGCACTGATGGTTAAGATAGAAATATGCTATCTAACCAAAAATCATAAATACAAAGTTGAGAGGAAAAGAAAAGAAATTAATAGGAGGGAGTGGGTTTCAATTCCTCTCTTCAAATGTATCTATGAGAGACACACACACAGAGAGAGAGAGAGAGAGAGAGAGAGAGAGAGAGAGAGAGAGAGAGAGAGAGAGAGAGAGAGAGAGAGAGAGAAAGAGAGAGAGAGAGAGAGAGAGAGAGAGAGAGAGAGAGAGAGAGGGTACCTAGTCCCATAGATGGAGAACCAACACAAAAAAGAAAAAGGAAAAAAGAAAAGTTCTTGGATCTTAACTGGGTGTAGTTGCAAATATAATAAATCCACCCATCCTCTCATTGTCTTCATGAAAAACTACAACTCAATAGATCAAGAAGTATATGTTCAATAATTTAATCTTGTAGAACGCAGCGGAAGTTTTCGTTCGTACTTTTTGCAAAAGCGTCTCGTGTTAGAACACGATAAGTTTTGAATCGTAGAGGTTAATTTACGCGTCCTCGGATCGTCCACGAAAGTTTTCTAAAGCTCCAAACCCGCGATAAACCGAGCTAAATCTATAATCCACCGTTCAAAACCCTTTAGAAGCAATAGGTTAATGAAAAATGTGGTCTATCTCTCTCGCAAGATGGCTCGCAAATTCCTCACAAGTTTATAGATATGTTTTCTTATTTTCTTATTTATATTCTTATAAGAGAATCGCTCGTGCATTTATTTATAAGAAATTCTGTTATGATAAAAGCCGCAAAAGATCCAGTTTATTGGACGCGAAAATACCAAAAGAGAATCGAGAAAGAGAGAAGAAAAATAAAACACATAATATTTACGTGGTTCGGCCACTGACCTACGTCCTTGGGCGAAGGCGGAGCGGAGATTTCAATTATAATCAAAGTGGTGTACAAAATATGTCTTTCTCACAAAATTTTAATCCCAAAATACACTCATACTTCTTTTCATCCGCCGCACCAAATCAATGAAATAAAGGTGTATTTATAATAGTGACTAAATTCTAATACAATTAGAAATAATCTTAATAAGATTAGATATAATCTAAACTTAACTTAGTGAGATAATCAAAACAGACTAAAGTTAGAAAACCTTTTGGTTCTAGAATTTGAGACGTATTTAACAAATTCTTCTAGAATTCGAAACATATCTAACAAATTCCAACACCCTAATAGAAAAGTAGAGAATTAGGCCGAATCTACATACAATAACTATCCTCGTATAGCTAGAGTATATCCTTAATTAGCTTTCCAAATTAAAAGCGGTATTAAATTTAATCTAATTAGATAACATAATAACCATCAAATGAGCCCTCTCATGGGGCGCGTCCAATTCGATTTGATGGAATGCCAACAAATCTCTTCTTAAGCCATTTAATTAAGTGTTTCTATCCTTAGACAATGGAACTCAATATTTGTTATTTTGTTAATAAATTTTTATGTGTAGATTCTCAGTTTATTGTATACTAAATGCCTAAACAAGATTATAAATAATTCATATATAGTTGTACTTTTATGTTCTCTATTGATTTATCAAAAATGAGCTGAGGATGAGGAAGTAGGGATGTCAATGGTACGAATACCCGAAATTTTATTCGAACCCGAATTCGAACGGAATGGATTTATCCGATATTAAACGGATATGGATTTTGATATGGATATAAAAAATGAAAACTCGACGAATTTGGATTTGGATATGAATTTTGATTGTATCCGACCCGAATCCGAACCCGACTCGAACCCGAGCCTACGTTATATAATATATATGTATATAAATATGAATGAAAATAAAAACCTAATTACATTTAGAATGTAAAAAATCAAATACAAATTTATATCCTAAAAAATATATATGTGTCGGCCTGGTTGGCTTCTAGGGCATACATCTAACAATTAATCTCACACTTGCACTAAAGCCAATTAGCCAAATAGCTAAGCCCCATCTTCTCAAGGTCTGCTTTAGTCTTCTACTGTCTTAGCGGCTTAATCAGCGGGTTTGCCACATTATCCGTGGAGTCTACTCTCTGTATCTCAACGTATTTTTTCTCGAGATAGTCGCGTATAATATGAAATCGACACTCTATGTGTTTGGATCTCTTATGAGACCTAGGCTCCTTAGCTAGGGTTATGGTGCCATTGTTGTCGCAATAATGTGGAATGGCATCATACCTAGTTCCGCAACAAATTTCTTGAACCAAAAAGCTTTCTTCGCAGCCTCAAATGTGGCGATGTACTCTGCTTCCATAATAGAGTCAGCGATGATTGGTTGTTTGGAACTCTTTTAATACACCGAACCACTATTGCACAAGAACACGTATTCTAACGTAGACATTCTATCGTCAAAATCATACATGACGTCTGAATCAGTGTATCCTCGTACTTTCAGCCCTCCTCCTTCAAAGACCAAAAAAATATCTTTAGTCCTTCTCAAATACTTAAGTATGTTTTTCACAGCAGTCAAATGCTCCTCACCTGGATTGGATTGATACCTATTTGTGACACTCGCAGCAAGTGTGATATCAGGTCGTGTACATAGCATGACATACATGTGGCTCCCTATAGCTAAAGCATAAGGGATCTGGCCCATTCATTGAATCTCTTCATATGTATTGGAGCACATCTTCTTGGAAAGACAAATTTCATGCCTAAGAAGTAAAAATCCTATTTTAGAGAACTTCTTCAGCACCTCCTCTATGTACATTTTCTGTAAGAGGCCTAGCATCCTTTTAGATCCATCTCTACAAACTTTAATCCCCAAAATATAGATGCTTTCCCTAGGTCTTTCATAAAGAATTCCTTAGATAATCACATTTTAACCGAAGTCAGCATTGGAATGTCATTTCCAATTAGGAGAATGTCGTACACGTATAATACGAGGAATGTAATAGCACTCCCACCAACTTTCTTCTAAACACATGATTCCTTGTCATTCTTAACGAAATCAAACGATTTGATCACGTCATTAAAACAAGTATTCCAAGTTTGAGATGCTTGCTTAAGCCCATATATGGACCTTTACAGCTTGCATACTTTGTGACTTTCATCACTGGAAGTGAAACACAAAGGCTACTCTATATAGATATCTTCCTCAAGAAATCTATTTAGGAAGGAAGTTTTCACATTCATCTGCCAAATCTCATAATCATGATATGCTGCAATGGCAAGTAGTGTTCGAATGGACTTAAGCATGGCCACAGGCGAAAAAGTCTGCTGATAGTTAATGCCTTCGTGTTGACTATAGCCTTTCGCCACCAGTCTTGCTTTATAAGTCTCTACCTATTCATCCGAACCTACCTTTCTTTTGTAAATCCATTTACACCCGATAGGTACTATACCTTTTGGTGGATCTACCAAGGTTCAGACTTGGTTGGAACACATTAAGTCAATTTCTGACTTCATGGCTTCTAACCACTTCTCGGAGTCGATGTCAGACATCGTCTCATTGTAGATTTTGGGATCATCTACATATTCCCTATCTCCTATGAGGAACATTTTCTCTACATCCTCTGTAAGAATACCTAAATATCTTTTAGTAGAATGGGAGATCCTATTCGATCTACGAGGTGGATGAGGTGCTACATGTACTTGCTCAGCATGAATAGGTTCTGTAGGTTTTAGGATTCATTGCTCTTCAGAGACTCTCTCTTCGAACTCAATTTTTCTCCCACTTACTGCTTATTTTAGTAGGATGGGAGATCCTATTCGATCTATGAGGTGGATGAGGTGCTACATGTACTAGCTCAGCATGAATAGGTTTCGTAGGTTTTGGGATTCGTTGCTCTTCAGAGACTTTCTCTTCAAACTCAATTTTTCTCCCACTTACTGCTTCTTGAATAAACTATTTTTCTAAGAAAGTAGTGTATCGGCTCACAACTATATTGTGATCCTTTGGGATGTAAAAATAGTAATCTAAAGATTTTTTAGAATATTCTATAAAACGAGCCCTCTCAGATCTAACCTCTAACTTGTCCGCCTGTAGTCGCTTGGCATGGGCCGAACATCCCCAAATCTTGATATGACTAAGATTTGGTTTCTTATCATGCCACATCTCATATGGCGCGGTAGGAACGGATTTAGAGGAAATGCTATTCAGTAGGTAGGCTACAATAAGCAAAGTATGTCCCCAAAGAAACAAAAGAATATTAGTGGAACTCATCATGAATCGAACCATATCAAATAAAGTTTGATTTCTCTATTTTGACACTCCGTTGAGTTGAAATATTCAAGGAGGAGTTCACTATAAGACTGCCATTTTCCTTGAGATAGTTTAGGAACTCCCCATAGTTTAAGAACTCCCCACTGAGATATTCTCCTCCTCGATCTGATCGAAAAACCTTGATGGGTTTTACAGTTTGCTTCTCTACTTCACATCCGAATTCTTTGAACTTTTCAAAAATTTTAGATTTGTGTCTCATAGGAAAGACATACCCATACCGTGAGTAATCATCGGCAAAGATTTTGAAATAGAGATAACCATCTCTAGCCTGCACATCAAATGGGCCACACACATCAGTGTGTACCAAGAAAATTATCTCAGTGACCCTTTCCCCTTGTCTTACAAAGGGTAATTTAGTTATTTTTTCTTGAAGACAGTATTCATAGACTAGATAAGACTCAAAAGTCAATGGGCCAAGAAGTCCATCTTTCTCCAATCTATTAATCCTTTTCTCTTCAATATGACCAAGTCTTAGGTGCCCACATATACTTTAGGTTCATCTCATCTCTAGGTCTCTTAAACCCAATGACACTCAATACCTGCTCAAAAATATTCATAGATATATCCATATATAAATAATAAAGACTATCAATTATAAAACCACGGTAAACAAACTTTATTTTAAAATAAATTGTGCAATAGTCTTTATCAAAATTAAAAATATAACCGTCTTGTGCTAAAAAAAAAAACATAAATCAAATTCTTGTTAGCAGCAAGTACATAATAATAGTCTTTAAGTAATAAAACTTGTCCTAACGGTAGTCGTAAAGGATAGGTGTCAGTAGACATAGCAACAATTCTTACCCCATTGCCAACCCGTAGGGTGACGTCACCTTCCCTCAGCCCTCTAATTTTCCTTATACTCTCCATTGGAGTACACAAATGAGAACTAGAACCAGAGTCTATGACCCAATTGGAAGTAGAAGAAACTGTAAGGTTAGTTTTTATTATAAGCAGGTTTGACATACCTTCCAAAGGTGTGTCTTTCTTCTTATTCCTTAGGCTCTCCAGGTAAACGAGACAATTCCTCTTCTAATGGCCGTCGACATTGTAATGAAAGCATTTTTCTTTGTCAGCGGCCTTCCTTTTAGGAGCTTTTCTTTTAAGCTTGTTCTCTATCTTTTGCTTCTTTGTGGGTTTCTTCTTCCAATTAGATATTTTTTTGGAAGAGAAAGCCCACTCCACAGCGAGAACTGAGCCCCTTGAACCCTTCAAAGTCTCCTCTGAAGTTAGCAACATGTTTAATAACCCAACGAATGTGCAGTCAATTTTATTTATATGGTAGTTTACAATAAACTATTCATATGAATTAGGAAGATATTGCATGATCAAATCAACTTGCAATTCCTTATTTTTTTCATGTCGAGCTTCTCAAGCTCCTCGAGGTCTTTAATCATTGTCAAATAATGATCATGAGCAGACTGCCTTTTGATGAGTTGTTGAACAGTTTGGTAATGTGGGGAGGTCCCAGTCGAGAACATAAGTGAGCTTCTCGAAACTCAAAACTATTTTTAAGTTTCTAAGCCAGCCTTTATAATTAGTTCCGGTTAAGCGGTTAGTATTGAGAATACGAGAAAAAAGATTGGAAGCGAATATCTTGTTTTGTAGAGAGTACAAATTCAAATTAGATATTTGTATTTATTTTAAAATTTTATTTTAGAGACATTTAAAACAAACGTTAGCCTCCCACTATTTTCTTGAGTCTCTTACACTCCTCGAATAGAGAAATGGAAACCCAACGCGACAAGAATTTCAAGTAGGTATTGTGGTCCTACTAGTTTACTGCACCACCTCACCTAACAGATATTGGTGACACACAAACCAATGAGTGGATAACTCTTGTCCAATGCTTCTTAAGCAAATTGCAGTGATTTTCAGTCTCTAAGTCCTATAGGCCTCACTTGACAGATATTTGCCTCATTGCTTAGTTAAGTCAGACCCACCGTTCAAACGCGTAAGCAAAGCAGGGTCCCCCACCTGACAAATATTGGGCCCAACCCCATCTTTACTCCGGAGCACCTTATGCTAACAGAGTGGTTGCGCCTTCTCGATGCATCTAACCACCGTAACAAGTCGTGCCAATCAATACCGAAAATGACTCCCGCACTTCTACAACGGTGGAAGACCGCTTGATTTAATATTTGTGAGGAAATTAGCATTTAGGTCTTATATTTAATTTTATTTATTTACATCTCATGTAAATAAAAATAATTTGCGCGTAAAAACATAATGCAACTGGTGATGATCATGAATCTAAAAAGAAAATTTGTGCTCGAGCCACTAACCCGGAATCGGGGTCTTAGGGTTATAAATACAAGCACACACATGTTATTGGTTTGATCGTTTTCAACTTCTTGATTCGATCCAGAACTACAACTTGATTCAATCACCATCAACTCCTTGATCTGACCGACATCAAGTGCTCGTCTCGATCTGGGCTTGTTGTGTGCTATCGGTTTGCAACCAATCAACTAATGGCATGCAACCAAACATAATACAACCTAATAAAAAAATAAAGTTACATTAATTACATTCAATAACTTTTATCTCTAATCTATTGAGATATACAGGTCTCCGAATAAAATTAGCTCGTATTCGCAGGCACCCAAAACAACCCTAATAAAGAGTCCTTAATTTAAACAAATTTAAAATTATAGCATTCTGGATGCACATCATACATCACATGTCGATACAAAATAAATAGGTTTCTATCTTGACATCCCAATAGTCCCACATTGGATGAAAATGAAATTGTGATTGGGTATATAAGAGACATAGACACTAGTAATAATAACTGGGTTTAAACATTTTTTGTTATAGTTTGGGCCCAACGAGTTATTATTGATAGTCGATTAGGTCGTTACATTTGGTATCAAAGCCAATCACCAGCCGAAAAAATATGGCGAGTCTTGGCTGAGCCTGGATTTAGATGAGAAGGCTAGCGAGACAAGTCTCACAGCGCCTGGTGATTTTGGTCCGTACGACCAAAAACACTGTAGCAGCCCCCGTACAAAAATACTGTAGCAGTCCTTATAAAATACTGTAGCAGTCCGTACAAATACTGTAGAAGGCCGTACAAAAATACGGTAGCAGTCCGTACATAATTATTATGTCGGTCCGTACGATGTTTTTTTTTTTTTTTTGAATATTGCGGATTAAAATAATTTCGAATTGATCAAAATTTAATGATTTATTAATCATTTAATCATCAAAGAATGATTTAAGATACCTAAATCTATAATTTTAATCTTAAAAATATGAATGTGGCTCCGATACCTGTTAGAATATTGCGCAAGATAAAACGCAGCAGAAAAAAAAACTCAAATAAAACTAGATTTCAAAACTTAAGATCTGATTTCAAAAACCACACAAAATAGAATCCCTCATGTATTTAAGATTTTTTTAAAAAAATGAAAGATCTAATATTTACCTTTGTACGGGAAGATCTACACCGTAATGTGATGATCGTGAAATTTAATTCTCTTGAAGCCGCACACGCGTCCGGCCTCTACGGGTATCCACACGAGGTTGCCGATATGATCGAGAATTGGTATCCACACGAGGTTGCCAATATGATCGAAATTCTCACCGGAGTGCTAGCTCCCTTACAGAGAATCTCTTTCTTTGAACGTAGATATTTAGAAAAGAGAAAGAAAAAAATGACAACTAGGATTTTTTTTCTTCTTCTTCTTAAAAAAAACTAGATATATAATTCCTTTTATAATAATTAAGATAAACTTAAAATTAGATTTAAATTTATTTTATCCCTAATCGGTTCAATCAATTAAATCCTAATTTAATTTGACTTGAACTTAATCCTAATTTAATCAAATCAAATCAATAATGCAATAATTGCACTTAAGTTCTCTCACAACTCACTAATTATTAGTAAATCCTCTCTTGCAACATTTGCACTTTAATATCTCTAATTTGTAATCATTACAAATTAGTCCAATTATCAATATATTGATAATTAAGTCCTCAAGTGATTCAAAAATCACGATCTAGCTATCCGATCAGTCATAATCTCTTATATTTATATTTATGACCCCATAGGTTATATTCTATCTGGTAGTGAGATATATTATGATCATCATCAACAATATCACTGAAATTCTTTTTAATGGGTCAAAACAATTCCAACTCAACCCAATAAGAATCATCAATCATCCAAATAATTCTCGTGAGTTCCACAACCTACTAGTGACGTCTAGCAGCATGTAGTGGCATTTCAGTAGAATTGAATATTGAACCTCTAGATGTAGTTAACGTGTGATACAATCTTTCTATCATGAGTCTCGACTAGACGGAGGTCATGGAATTGCTCGTCAAACCCCACTATCTGTCATATGTCAAATTTACTCGACTCGAGTTTCTAATATTGAAAATCCTTTCCGTTATTTACTCTGTCTTGGTCAAGATCTTCTAAACTCGGTCTCATAAATCACATATATAGGACTAACTCCCTTATCTACTAAGGACGATAGATTTCATATAGGTGCACACCCTATTCCTACAACGAACCTACTGCAGCCAACATGCACCGCAAGGATCCAAATAGCTAGGGACCAAGTGTATGTACAGTCAAACTACAATAACCCCATTGTGAATAGCCGAGGCACCGTAGGTCAAAGGTACCAGTCACACTACTGCAATATCGAGTAAATCACTGACGAATGAGTAGACATCCAAGTGACTTCTCGTGTTGGTCACACTCGGTCCCTTATTCTCCAACAACCACATGTACATTTGCTCCAGTGTCCCCCACACTGTTGACTCGAGACTCGTTTACTCTAAAAGGGAAGCGACCTATACACCAATCTCACCAAATCAATCACTGTCCCCGTGATGATCCATTAATCGGAAGCATTTAAGAATTAATCACTGATGATACATGTCTTAAATTCTCAACTCTTAAGAATACGTATCATCATCTTATTAATTTTTTGGACAATTTATAGACATATACACAATATGAATAAAAATAAAAATTCAATTACATTTATAATGTAAAAAGTCAAATACAAATTTATATTCTAAAAAGAATATATGTGTCGGCATGATTGGCTTTTAGAATATATATCTAACAATAATCACCTTTTGCCAAGAAAAAAAACTTCAGTGGCTCGCTGGAGAGCTCCCGATCTGTCGTCACGTGTCAGTTTTGCCTCATTTTACAAGTTCGCCAGGTCTTTTTTAATATTAAAATTTTAAAAAATTATAATTTTTGAATATAAATTAAATTAAGGCTAAATTATAGAAAACTCCCGTGCAAAATCTCACTTTTTTATTTTTCTCTGCTGACTTTTAAAAACCTACATTTTATTCACTCTTAATTACGGAATTATGCACTTACTTTCTGCCGTTATCGTTCGGCAAGTAATTCTGTGACTACATTTGATATGTTTCAGTATCATTGCTGCAGTCATTGGAGCTAAAACTTGCTCGTCAGCAGCGTTAATTGTTCAATCAGTTACGGAACGATGACGGCATAAAGATAAATGTATAATTTCGTAATTAAAAAAAAAATAAAGTATAAATTTTAAAAAATTATAAAAAAAAAAAAATTATCTGAAAATTTTTTATAATTTAATCTTAAATTAATACGTGAAAACAAATAGAAAACTCAGAGGACTCCTTACTGAAGCTTTTATTTTTTTTCTTTTACCAACATTGCGGATTTTTTTTTTTTTTTTTTTCTTACGCACGTGCATTTATAAAGTACACCCAAACGGCCCACAGCGTCCTCCCTTCGGCCGAATCAGCATAGCAGTACAAACCTTCTCTCACGGGGGGCATTCACAAATTAGACGCAGTTACACCTCTGTAGCATCCGTACCATTAAATGCATATACTACTGTTGCTATATAATCCTAGTATACATAGAACTTCTACCTAAATTTAAGCCTAAATTTGGTTCTCTAATTAAATCGCAACGTACGCGACATTTTGATTTTTAAATTTTAATTTATCATAATTATATTTTAATTTTTAAATATTATGTCATTTGACTATGTACTTCATTATTTTTATATTTTTCCGTACTAATTAAGTGATGTACTATATATTCAAATGGTATAATATTCTTATTAATTTTTACTCTTCCTCGTCTTGAGATATTCTGCTACTCATGTACTCGTCTATATGATCTGTGCCACATTTGAGCGCTTACGACCGCCGTCATCAGCAGCAACAAATATATAGGCAACAGAATGCGAGGAGCACAACATCACGGAGAGAGAGACAAAATAGAAGAGGAAAGAAAGAAAAGAAAGAGAATATAAATATTTTGATCATTGTTTAAAAATTTTGATTTTAATTTATAAAATCAAAAAATATAACTTAATTTTGTAAAAAATTAAAATTAATAAATATTTTATTAAAAAAAATAATTTATGTTTTGCCTTAATTTTTTTTTTAAAAAAATTATATATATATATAGAGAGAGAGAGAGAGAGTTGTGCTGGAATGTTATTAATAGCACCAGCCCAACTTTGCCATCTATTTTATAACCTTTGAATCGCATTGAGATTCGTGGAGGTTCTTTAATGAAAAAAAAGAAAAAAAAAAAGTAAAAAAAAAAGCTTTTTATTTTAATTAAAGAGTTTGCACGAATCTCAATGCGATCCAAAGACTACAAAATGGATGGCAAAGTTGGGTTGGTGCTATCAATAACATTCCAGCACAACTATATACACCCCAAATGGGGTGTACATCCTACACCCACTCTATCCTGAGATGGTATTCCTCCACTCATCCCATCAATGGGACGAGTAGAATTTACCCCACCCGAGAATGGGGTGGGTATAAAATGTACACCCCAAAGCTCTCGATGCTGTCGATGCATATATATATATATATATATATATATATATATATATATATATATATATATATATATATATATATATATATATATATATATATATCAAAGCTGTCGATGCATGCGCTGGGATGAAAGCACAATCCTTTATTTATTGCATTGGACCAAAAACCTCTGCTATATGTATATAAATAAATGGGAAATGATACTTGTACACTCAAAACGGAGTGTATATCACACACCCCACCCATCCAATGGGTGGGGTGTGATGATGGATCAATCCATGTGACCCGTAAAAGATATCGCCATCATTAAAATAGTGGAGGTGTATGATGTACACCCCTTCGGGGTGTACATGTAGCATTGCTCTAAGTAAATAAATAGGTAAAAAAAAAAAAAAAAACAAGTAAGAAAATTCCCTCACTTATATGGGATTTTCAGATATGCCCCTCAACTTTTATCTTCGAGATTGAGTTTTAAACCTTAGTTACATTAAAAATTTT
The DNA here is from genome assembly GCA_029204045.2 of Tillandsia leiboldiana. Classification (NCBI taxonomy): domain Eukaryota; kingdom Viridiplantae; phylum Streptophyta; class Magnoliopsida; order Poales; family Bromeliaceae; genus Tillandsia; species Tillandsia leiboldiana. The sequence continues at coordinate 36,472,929 of CM055073.1, read as the reverse complement.
ATCAAATTTAATAAATTTATTAATTATTAACTGTTAATTGGTCGAGTTTTATTTGTTAAAATAAGTGATTAAAGTTATAATTTGATAAAGTCTCTAATTTTTTTTACTAAAATATTAATTAAAAAAATAAAAATTGAAGGGTTTATTTTAAAATAGTCTTTACTTGAGGTAGCCTTCATACATTTTTTCTTAAATAAATAAATAAATATGGAAGAAGTTACCAATAAATTGAGTTTACATATTTTAATCAGTGAAGAACGTCTCATTTTGGATGGGTTAGATGTGTATTATACACTTATTTTGTAATATATGAGTAGTATTATTTTTAATAAATAAAGTAATCAAAATATATAGAAGACCCCTCATTTTTTATTTTTTCCGTCGGGACCTTTAACTTTTTTTTCTCTTTTTGGAATTAAGTGATTTTAGTAAAAAAAATATATATATATATTGGAGGTTTATAAATTCATGGATGATTTCACCAAATTTAATAATTTTATTAACTTTTTAGCAAACATAAGTAGTTAACTCGTTAAATTTGATAAAATATTTAATATAATTAAGATAAAAACTCATTAAAAAAAATTAAAACCTAAGAAAGTCTCAACAAAAAAATAATAAAAAAAAGTGAAGGGATCCCATTTCGAAACGACCTGTAATTGAAGGGTCTCCGTACACTTTTAAACATAGGAAGCGTCAAAAGGAAACTCAGCATTAAATTGAGTCTCTATACCCAAATGTTGTAGTCAAAGGAAATCAAAAGGAGATCTCTGCGTAATTAGTGAGATTTTTTTATTTTATTGTTATTATTTTCAATTGCGAATTCTGATGATATTATTCGGATAATAATATATAATATAACTAAATTTTTTTTTGTTCAAATTTTATATGCTTATTATCTATTAGAACAAAATCTAATATTTGATAATTTAACAAAAACTCGAGGGGTTGAAAATACGTAATTAATTTATTTAAAATGTATAAATATAGTGTTTACTGGTCTCGAATCAAGCCTCTTATATTTATATTTTTTTCGAATGCGAATTCAGATGCTAAATTTCGTTATCTTTATTTACATTGCATGGAATTTCGGTGTCGAATTTAATTAGAGTTGATCCCTAACCATTTTGGTCCCTAATTGTGATCCCTTTTGATGCATTTATGTGTTAAAAAAAAGTGCTTCTCCCACCAACAACTCCCTACCAACACAATAAATTTCCTTTTATGGAATTTGAAATGTTAGGCAAAAAATTTTGCTCAACAACCGATTATTAATTGTAAGGAACGAGGACAAGGAGATAAAATGTTATTACAGTTTTGGGCATTTGTAAGTTGGAATTTGCAAGTACTCCGAATATTTCCAAGTACTTGGTCTATGATTTTATATGTACTAGCGGAAGCGCACGTGCAGAGTTCGCTTTGCACGAGAAAAAAATTAAATAAATTTTTTTAAAAAAACAATTTTAGTTGTAAATTTTTTGATACATTAATGAATTTTATCTTGATTATAATCATCTAATTTAACAGAAAAATTTATATATATATAAATATATAGAGAGAGATAATTCATGAGCTCTTATGCTTTTAAAAATATCAAGTTAATGGTGCTTATAAATTTTCAGCCATTGAATGAAAAGATGCGTAGCTAGAATGATAGTGGGCTCTTTGGATTAAATGATTGGTTGGTGGAATAGAATGATTTATGAGATAAAATCAATCAAAAGAGCTAGATCTAATAGTAGAAAACTTATAAGCACTAATTACTTAGTACTTATATAAGCATAATATTCAGACTATATATATATATATATATATATATATATATATATATATATATATATATATATATATATATATATATAGAGAGAGAGAGAGAGAGAGAGAGAGAGAGAGAGAGAGAGAGAGAGAGAGAGTCCGGTTATTATATTATTAATAGCACTAAATATTTGATGCTATCAAGTTTTCTACCGTTAGATCTATTCCTTTTATCATTTCTACCTATTATATCACACTATTTTTCCAAACCACCCACTAAACCCTAGGGGCTCACTATCATCATAACCGCACATTCTTTCATCTAAGGATTAAAAACTTAATAACACCAATGACTTGGTGCTATTAATAGTATATAAGTCTATATATATATATATATATATATCCTCATTTTTTATTTTAAAGTATTTAAATTAATGATCTACATTGTTAGAATTGATTTGAAATACTTAAAATTTTTAAAAATAAAATTTTATATTTTTTCAACATAATTTACTTTATAATCAAACTATTTCAAAATTATTAATTTTTAATGACTACTATAACGAGTTTGTAACTCAACGGTGTAAAAGAATCTAAATTTATTTAAATTTTGACATCATAATTTATTAAGTAAATGATATCAAATTAAAATAAAATTTTATTTTTAAAAATTTTATATATTCTAAATTATATTTGACGGTATGAATCATTTATTTAAACACCCTAAAATTAAATAGAAAACTATAGTACATAAGCTTTTACACTATATATATATATATATATATATATATATATATATATATATATATATATATAGTTAAATTGGTTTGTAGTGTCCATTGATGAATTTTTTTAAAAAAAAAATTTGAGTATAAAAAAGGTGTATTTTGAAGAGAAAAGTTATCAGATCCAAAAATTTTATTTCCTTTCTAATATATAACTTAGATATATTTAGAAGCACATTAAATTTTATACAAGTTCTCTCCTTCATAAAAGTATTAAAATATTAAGTTAAAATGAAGGTTACTTTCTAATAAAATCTCCAAAATACCCTCCAGTATTTTTGTTTTCGTATCGTTCAACTCCCTTCAATGCTATTATTATCCATAAGATATTTTAAAATTATAATATATATATATATATATATATATATATATATATATATATATATATATATATATATATATATATATATGACACTCCAATAATTTTTTTTATGGGACCAAAAAATTATTGTAATTAAGTATATAAGAGATTATAAACTATAATAATAATTGACAAATTTAATTATTTTAGGCTGATAATTTGACCCAACAAATTATTATTGCTAATAAATCGAAATGTTACAATATCTTTACTCTTTAACATTATAAATTAAAAATAAAGTTAAAATACAGAAAAGTTTCTTTAAATATTCGTTATATAATTAACTTTTTCTTCCTCACATTCAAAAATTTATATTTTATCTTCTCAAAATTTTAAGTTGATGCATTGTTCTCCTCGGTCAGGATTTTTAATACTATTCCATTCATTTCTTATAATTTATATCGAAATTATTCGTAAAAATAATAGAAATATATTAAAATTTAATTTTTTATAAAAAAAATAAAAATAATTTGGTATTTCATCCTCTTTACTAACGTCATAATTTTCTGAAAATATTTTTAAAATTTTGAAAGCTCGGAGAAAAAAAAGAAAAAGCATATGTTTAGAATTTTCTATATTTTAACTTTAAAAAAAAAAAATTAAGTAAGAATGAAGAAACATATTTTTTACATTTTTTTAATAAATCGGCTACAATATAATTACAATGGTCCGATTCAAATATAAAATGATATTCGATTGCTTGGTAACTGATTTTAGTGTTGAGAATCATTATTAATTGAATGTCAAATTAATTTTTCACCATTCTTTGCTTGATAAAGAAGTCAATACCTTCGTAATTAGGGGTGTCAATCCAGCTTAGTGTTCGCGAGTCAGTTCGTGTTCGGTTCGAAATGAGTTCGAGATCGAATCAATCCAGCTCGGTGTTCGCGAGCCAATTCGTGTTCGGCTCAAAATGAGCTCGAGATCGAATCGCTCGTTTAGTAAACGAGTCGAACACGAGCCGAATTTTTCAGCTCATTCAATAAACGAGCCGAACACGAGCCGGGGTCAGCTCGCTCATGTTCGGCCCGATAACCGCTCAAATATATATATATATATATATATATATATATATATATATATATATATATATATATATATATATATATATTACTATTTAGATTTTAGACTACCAATTTTTTATAAATTTTAATTATTAGATTAAAATTTTAATTTTTAAATTTTTTTTCAACTTTACACCTAATAGTAGAAATAAAAATCAAATTTGTTGTTCGCAAGCCAGCTCGTGTTCGGTATTTAAACGAGCCAAAATTTTCGGCTCGCGAGCCAAAATTTTCAGCTCGATATTTAAACGAGCCAACTTATATTCGGCTCGTTTATTAAACAAGTTGAACACGAGCCAACCCCAGCTCGTTCGTGTTCGGCTCGTTGACACCCCTATTCGTAATTATAGTTATTTTAATTTTTTTATTTGTTCTTTTATGAATTTTCACACTAGTGCTTTGGAGGAATAATAAAAAGAGCAATGCTACATGTACACCCCGAAGGGGTGTACATCTTACATCTCACTATTACATCTTACATCACACTATTACAATATATTGTAAATTTTTTTATTATTTTTTATTTCTTTCTCTTATGTAACTGGCTTGTCTTACCCTCACTATTAGAGTGGTCGATTCGCAGTTTTTTCACTCAGAATTTATAATCGAAATGGACGAATCCGTTTGTACGTATTTGTAAGTGTTTACTGTACATTATGAAAATATCTCAATTATATTTTATATTTTATATTTATAATTTAATTTAATTTTTTGACTTTAATTTTTTATTAAAATATAAATTTAAATTTAGAAATTAAAATTTTAATTCTAGATTTCGATTTAAAAATTAAATTAAAATATAAATTTGATCCATATATTTAAATTTAAATTTAATTGTATGTTTGAATTTAAATCAAATCAAAAAATAACTTTATATTTTGAATTGAATGCCACTCAATTTTAAATTTTAAATTTTAAAAAAATTTATATTTAAAATTTTGACTTAGCATTTCAATATTTTGGTGTAAATTTTTAATATTTAATTTTTACTTTGAATTTAAATTATAAATTAAATTTTATATTTTGTGGTGCAAACTATGGAGAGCCGAACTAGCTTGTGGCGACCCGAATGCCTTGAGGCAATGTGGCGGCGACATCCTGGCTCATACCAGCGCAATCGGCTCATTCTTAAGTCAACGAACTCTATTGATGATTGGATAGTCGTTGGGCATTGCGTAGACACTAAGGCTAATTATTATGAGGATCAGCCGGGGTGACGTGCTGTGCACACAAGCCCTGTCAAGTCGCAATGCGCCGCCTGGTCAGTGCTGCCCGGTTATATCTGTTTTCTTTGTGTCCAACCGATTTTCCTATAAACAGTAAAAAGTGTAAGTTTACCTAGAGGGAACTCTATTAGAAGTTGTGAGAGACTAGCTCGAGCTGAGGGATCGAAATCTTCAGAAGATTGTGAAGCTCGAGAACTCCTTCCTCGAATTGACTCGTACCCGAAGGAACATTCCTTAGCGATCTTAGCATCCGACCACAATCTTCAGCAAGATCTTCAGCTTGAGGTGGGGGATATCATCAAATAAGGGTGATCTCTTATCTTATCTACTGTTTTTGATATTTGGTTAGTTGTTAGCTTCTTATCTCTAGTTGTGAGCAGGAGTTGTAGATGGAGTGTTGTGTAGAACTTTCTGAGCCTTGAGGATTTGAATTATAGAGGTTAGTGACCATGTTCGGGTGTTTTCTTTGTAGACCTCAGGGTAGAACCGTGTGGGTTGTGGGACCGTGGAATCGACTGAGTGTGAGAGTATGATAGATTCTATCTTATGAGTAACCTAAGAAGAACTAGAGGCGGTTACTCTGATGTATTGGTGAGCTGGGAAGCTGACCCTCGGGCTGTTGTGTGGCGTGACATAGCGCTTGACCGAGGAGAAGTTCGATACTTTCAACTCCTCTGGAAACAGGTGTACAAAGCTAACAATAGGTGTGGCAACGTAGGTGTAACCTGGCCTCCCATTCGATGTTGTGGTAAAATATCCACCGAAGAATGACATGGGTACGTCCCAGTTCTCTAGGCACCGCACAGTTTGTGGTAAAATACCCACTGAGGGTGACGTGGGTTGGGTCCCGACTTTCCTAATGGTAGGATTTGTTTAACCAGGTGGTGGCGAGTGCGAGTTCTTTCGGCGCCCTACTTGGCACCTAGGATCAATCTGGGAAGCATACGGATAGCCGACTTCTCCCGGATGAATGAACGGGTCACCGATAGGAATATAGTTCGATGATTCGACCTCCACTTGGGGTTCGTATACAGGTCAACCGACCGGAAAAGTAAGACCCTTTCGGCTTTAACGTAGGTGAGATACTCGACAGATCTGAATTGAGAGTGTTGGTCTCGGATGGGTGTTGGTGAGACATTTGGGATGTTTCTTTAACCTTTATTATTTTTCTTATCTGTATACTTTTTTTTTTATTTGCTTTTGTAGATACCTCATGTAGACCAAATAAGTATAGAATATTCTTTCTCGGTGGTTAAACCCACTAGGAACTTTTAGTTCTCACTCACTGTGGTTTACTCCTTTCAGATGTCGGATCGGTTGGTGAGGCGCGCGATCGTTGCAAGAATGTGGTTGAGTAGCGGAGCTAGGAGTTTAGCCTGCCGTCCGTAGTAGTTTTGTCGTTCGGTTGTTGCTTTCTCGAGCCGATGGCTCGATTGTCTGTCTCTTTTGTAACCGAACCGATAAAATAGGATAAGATTATTATTTTGATGTTTTATCCCTTAAACTTTGATATCGTGTATACTTTTGTTTTCTTTTAATAAGCGCGAGTGGGACTGACCGTTCCATTCAAGTTGAAGCATGACTTGCCCGTTCGGCTAGAAGTCTATGCATGCATCAAACCGATTAATCAGCAGTTTCGGAACGCGATACAAACTCTTTTTAAATTATGTTTATATTTTATATTTTAATTTTAATTTTATTTTAATTATTTTTTGATAATCAAAATTTTTTAAATATTGAAACCAGAAATCAATCATACCAATTTCGATTGTTATTCTGAACCAAATATATTAGAAGGTTTTATCATTTTATTTTCGATTCCATTTTTTATTTTGAACCAAACACACACACCCTTAATAGCACCAAGTCTTATAAGTGCTATAAGATTTTCGATTCTTGAATGAAAAAATATATGATTAGAATTATAATAGTTCCTTAAGATTCAGTAAACATTATTAAAATAATATGATTTAAAAGATAAAAATAATCAAAAAGATAAATTTAACGACAAAAAGCTTGATAATATGTAGTGCTTGATACTATTGTAATATTATAGTCGAACTCTATTTATTTTATTTTTTTTTTTAGTTAATGAACCTGTGTTTATGCTCTTACAATACAATGTTGACTTCATTATCCTTATGCTCTGTATCGTAAAATCTTTAAAAAAGAAATTTGAGTTCAAGTGTTAGGAAAAATATTTAAATAATTTGATTATGATTAATATCTAACTAATCTAATTATAAGATAAAATAAAAACTTACAGATAACGCAAATAATCCAAAATCTTTTTATGATCCGGAAGCGTGCGTAGCACTGCCCTAAGGTGTATTCCCGTCCTTACGTGCGGGATTAACCGAGAACACCACCCCAAGGTACGACCGGAATTCCTCCTCCTGCGAGCACGATCGTGGCGGAGGTTGACGGAAATTCTTTCGACACCCAATTGAGATTGAGAAAGATATGAAAAGATGAAAATAAAATGGTTAAAGATTTCTCTATTTCTTCCTCTGTTTCTTATCATATATAAAAAGAGGAACAACGTTTATATATATATATATATAAACGAAGTAAACGAACGCGGGGAATTGAACGTTGAGAAACGTTCAACCCACGGACGATTCCTTTAGGCGTAAGAAACGGAATGCGCGTTCCGTTAAGTTTCTTTCGCGCCAAGAAAAAATTAATAAATAAATAAAGAAATAATAAATATTAATAATAATAATAAATAAATAAATAATAAAAGAAATAAATAAATAAATAAATAATATTAATAAATAATGGGGATTTTGAATTTTACCCCAACAATCCCCCACAAAATTCAAAATTCACTATTTTGAAAATAAAAATCAATATCAAAATTAAAAATAAAAACTGGGTGTTTATACTATGCAATAGGCGAGGTGTCTTTAACAGACTTAACCCCACTTAGTGTAAGCAGCTTCCATCAGAAGGAATCGGAGTGAACCAGGTCTTGAACTACGTTCCTTTGGCCCTGACTTCAGCTACCACACACACAGTACAGAATTTTTCCGTCGCGAGTCTGTGCATTTATGGCCATACACAGTACCTTAATTTTTCAAAAGAGTTTCTATGGATAGCCCAACATCTCATAGCCGCGGCCATATACGGATACCCTAATATAGGTGGTTTCCTCCAGGGATGTGTGTAGAGTCACATCTCGCGGAAATTACCGCCTTGGATCCCATTAAGAGTTATAAACTCAACCTCAACCACTACACAGAGCACTACTCATCATAGGGATGGGATTGGAGATAAAACTCCTCTATAAAACAGTAGAAAGTGCTCTTTGGCCAACCTGACAGCTTGTTTTTACCACATTGAACCTTCTTCAAGGAATCTCCTATCACAAAGGTTGGGTTCCCACCGCAGGAAGGCCCTTTATGGGCATAGCCCCATCCCCCTCGATGACTCTAGAATTTTAATCTTGTTCAGGCCTTTCGTCAAGAAATCTGCAAGTTTCTGCTCAGATATGATAAAATTTAAAGAAATAACATTATGAAAATTAGACATCTAACAAATTCTTGTCTTAATTTAATATGTCTATTAGCTTTGAAATTTATCAATTTCATTTTACAAAAACTTAATTGCAGCTTTAGAATCACACCGAATAGAAATAGATTTGATGTTCAAAGAATCAGAAATTCAATTGGTATCGTTGTACAGAACAACCAGCAAATTTGAGTCCATAAGATAGATTACTTTTAAATTAACGAAATATTTTCTCTGTAGTAATCTAATGAAACATACTATGATCAAAAGAAATATGAACAAGTGAATAATTAGAATACCCAAATATATCAAGCTGATAAAAAAAAACTTTCCCCCACAAGTTCTGAGATACATCAGAACTTAAAAACATAACATCAACCATGTCTAATGGGGTTTGGTTCAATCTCACTAAATTGGTATTGGTTTTCTATTCTGATTGAAGGAAGTGCAAACCTAATTTTAATAGTTCTCTAAGTTCATAAGCAAATCTGGATAAAAATGAAATAATTTGTCCAGTAGACAAATAGCTTGATAGGTATCTAACTTTGAAACATTTTAGATAATCTAACTGAGAGAATAAAAAAAAATTAAGACTAGCAACTATGAGCTACAAAAAAGATTCAATAAATCTTTTAATATTATTATTATTTATTTTATTATATATATATAAAATAAATACACATTGTTTAAGATTTTAATATTAATTTTTTTTATCTCAATTAGTTCAGCAGCATCCAGATGTTACAAATAATTTAATGTTTAATTTGAATTAGATATTTTCAAATATAAATACAATAAAAAGAATATTTATACTGCAAAAATGATCTAAAATAAATTAAAATAATAAGTATATATATAATTAAATTTTGTTCTTACTAGTTAGTGAGTTATATTTTTTAATAGGTTAGAAGCCGTGGGTTCAACTCTCATCAAGACCAAAACCTTTTCTTTTCCCTTCCTTTCTTTCTTTCTTTTTGTTTTTTTTTTTTTTCTTAAAAAAAATTGTGACGTTTTTTACTGTAGCATTTTTATTTAAAAAATAAAAATAAAAATATTATACGGTTGTTAAAACATTTTTTTTATTATTATTATTATTTTTAAAAAAAAAAAAAAAACAAAGAAACAGCATATATGTTTCTCAGTAAACCGTACACCCTAAATTATATATAATACAAGTTAAACTATAAAATTATGCAATTAAAATTTATCATGCTAATCTTGAAATATTTTAAGTTATAATTTTAAACAAACAACAAGCTTATCAGATAAAATTATATGAAATATAATTTTAAGATGGATTAGCACTTGTTAGATTATAAATCACAATCAAACCGGAGTGCACACCTTAGATTGTTAGGAAAAATATTTAAATAATTTGATTATGATTAATATCTAACTAATCTAATTATATGATAAAATAAAAACTTACAGATAACGCAAATAATCCAAAATCTTTTTATGATCCGGAAGCGTGCGTAGCACTGCCCTAAGGTGTATTCCCGTCCTTACGTGCGGGATTAACCGAGAACACCACCCCAAGGTACGACCGGAATTCCTCCTCCTGCGAGCACGATCATGGCGGAGGTTGACGAAAATTCTTTCAACACCCAATTGAGAAAGATATGAAAAGATGAAAATAAAATGGTTAAAGATTTCTCTATTTCTTCCTCTGAGTAAACGAACGCGGGGAATTGAACGTTGAGAAATGTTCAACCCACGTACGATTCCTTTAGGCGTAAAAAACGGAATGCGCGTTCCGTTAAGTTTCTTTCGCGCCAAGAAAAAATTAATAAATAAATAAAGAAATAATAAATATTAATAATAATAATAAATAAATAAATAATAAAAGGAATAAATAAATAAATAAATAATATTAATAAATAATGGGGATTTTGAATTTTACCCTAACAATTGGCATACTACTGCTTCATTCAATAGAGAGTATGAATTAGACTACAGTGAAAAATATCTGGGCCTTAGTCAAAAGAAAAAAAAAAAAAAAAAAATCCAACAGCGGAGCAAGGCCACAAGTCCTTAAGAGAGTGAATCTAGCAGGTATTCCGGCATTTTTTCAAATTGTCAAAAAATTTTCTATTTCGCCCTGGCGTTTTTAAAATAATCCTTGCTAACGATCATCGTGTTTAAAATAATTCGTTGATATTTCAGTCACGAAATTAAAAGGTTGAGAATGTGGTTTAGTATATAACCAACTGATTAAAAAAATCCCACCAAATGATTGTGAGACAAACTAAAATCTTATAAGGGAGCAAGCCAATCTTTTCATATTTCTCTTTGGTCCCATAAAATGGTAAACAAGATTTTGACTATTTTTGAGATAAATATACTATATTATTCGTTTCGTTTATTTTGAAATAAATTTAGTTGAAAATGTGAAGCAACTAGTTTTCGAATGTATCAATCACTAAGCCATTTTACTGACCGTCCCTAAGACAAGTTGCAAAGGATATGATGGTTGGTATCCGAGATTCTGAGTTCGAAGCCTAATTACTTCACATTTCTACCTAAGTTTATTTTAAAAATAAACGAAACGATTAACATGCTATTTATCTCTCTCTCTCTCTCAAAAAAAAAAAAAAAAAAAAAAAAAAAAAAAAAATTGGCCGTTTTAGAATCTGTATTCTTTTTTTTTTGGCTAAATTATAATTTTGATTATCAAATTATGAGACGTGTTATATTTTGATTTTTAAATTTTAATTAATTATAATTTTTGATTCAAATTTTTCAGAATGACAACAAAATTTGATTAAATCGACCACAAAGCGCCACATGTCATGTCGCTAATAGAATAATGATATAATAATAATTGCGATCAATAGTATGACAAAATACCACGTCCTTATCGCGTTAGTGACACATCAATAATCAATAATTATTCAATTAAATCCAACACCGTGACTTGATTACAACTTAATTACAACAGTCCAAGAGCCAAGGATTGGTAAAAATATATAAAAATATAAATTGCAAGTTTAGTCCTCAAACTTTGAGTCGGGTGACATTTTGATTGATTCTCAAACTGTAATTTATTATAATTTTTAATATAAATCTTTAATTTTATTATAATTAAACTACAAAATTTAATTTAATTGACTAAATTTTAACATATCATTAAAGTAAAAATAACATGACATCTTAATTATTTACGTATTATCAATCACAACACTGCGATATCACCTTTACATTAGCAATATATCAATATTTAGTAAACTAAATTGGATCATATGATTTAATTGTAGTAATTTTAAAAGTTTGAGGATCAAACATAAAACTTACATAAAGTATCAGCCATTTAAATTTGACTATCTGATCTTTGAAAATTTTAATTTTACTATCTAACTTTTAAATTTATTTGATTTATGCTAATTAATGACTCTTTAACTTTAAATTTTGAATGTATCATACGCTTTTACAAATTTAATTAGTATATTTTATATAATTTATATAATTATAAATTTTTTAAATTAAATAATTAACTTACATTTTATATTCGAAGAGTTATCAATTCACTTAAATCAAATAAATTAAAAGATTGAATAATAAAATTAAAATTTTGAAAGATTAAATAGCTGAATCAAAATAGTCAATAATTTAAATAAATTTTATACATTTTTGTCCTAAAAGTTTAAGTCGGAAACTATAATAAATCAGGATAAGTTCAATTTACACGATTTAATTTAGCGTATTTTTATTTTTCTACCCTACTTATACGGACCACGTATCATAAAATAGGACTCCAACCCTGAAAATTAAAATTTTTTATAATTTTACATATAACTTTTGAAGTTTATAGTCGTAAAGTAAAAATATACTGAATCAGAAGGGCCAATTAATTTAATAAATTAAAATTTGAATACCAGAATATCACGCTTTACTGAGTTCAAGGACTAAAATTGTATTTTCACCTTAAAGGGCAAAAAAAAAAAAAGAAAAAAAAGAGGGGCTTTTGGGGGCGGGGAACACACGGCTACTTTTTCATCGTCCAACGCCCGGCGCCTCTCCACCGTTGATCACGTGTCTTTTCTTTTCGTTGCATAAAACTCCCCTACATTAACAAATATTTTGAACAACGCCCCTCCCAGTACCCCAACTACTTCCACCTCACTACTTGATTTAGAAGGAAAGAAAAAGAAGGGCTAAAAAAAAAAAAAAAAAAAAAAAAAAGAGACAAAATAATATTTTTACTATTGTTTGATTTAAAAGAAAACTTTATTTTCTTTTGCTACAATAAACTAAAGTTTAATTACCAGAGTGTCAATTGCTCTTACATAATTTATGTTTTTTTTTTTTTTTTTTTAGAGAGAAAGATCAAATGATATATATTTAGTTTATTTTTTATTTTTTTAGATATAAATTTAGCTGAAAATATAAAATAATTAGATTTTAAATTTAGCTGAAAAATTAGACTTTAATATTAAAAAATATCTAATAAATTATTAGATAAAGATAAAACTAACATGTAATAGTAAATCGGAAATTGTCCACGCCACTAAAATTTTATCCAAATTTGAGAACAAAAAAATGTGATGTAGCAAGAAAAAAAACACCAGTGAAAAACTTCCTAATGATGTTTACTAAGGAGCCACAATCTATCGCTACATGTCATTTTTATCTCTATAAAAAGAATATGATCATTCTCTCATGAGCTTTAAAATTTTTTTTAAAAATTTAATATTAAAAAATACCCAACAAATTATTAGATAAAAGTAAAACTAATACGTAATAGTAAATCGAAACTGTCCTGTCTATAAAAATTGTATTCTTATTCGAGAATGAAAAAGTGTGATGTAGCGAAAAAAACACATAAATGAAAAGCTTTCTAATAACGCTTTATTAAGGAGCCCTAATATATCGTTGCATGTCATTTTTATCTTTATTCAAATGTTAATGGAAAACTGTCCTTCCTAATAAAGATTTATGAAAAAAATATGCTCTTAGAAAAAAAAAAAAAAAAAAAAAAAAAAACTTTACTACGCAATTTTGAAAAGCCCTAATATATCGTCACCTGTGATTTTTATTTCTATTTAATAATTATAATCCTTCAATCTAAAATTTAGCAATTTCTTTTAAATTTTAGTATTAAAAAGCATCCAACAAGTTATTGGATAGAAGTAAAAATTTATATTCGATAACAAATCAAAAATTTCCCGACAAAACGTTAGTAAACATTTTCACTTAACTTGTACCCTAATTTGAGGACCAAAAAGTAGGGAGCTCCTAACACTCGTATGGAGCACCGCCGAGTCGTCACGTGTCACTTTTTTATTTTTTTTAAAAAAAAATTAATATTAAAAAACACCACGGAGTAATTGAATAAATCAGAAGCTTCTCAACGATCGAGATGTTGTTAGAAGCTTTCACTTGAATGTTATTCTAATTTAGGGATCAAAAAATAAGGGGCTCTCCACTGGGGGTGTCAACGAGCCGTACACGAGCGAGTTGGAATTGGTTCGTGTTCGACTCGCTTCGAACACGAGTTGACTCGTTTAAATATCGAGCTGAAAAATTAGATTCGTGTTCGGCTCGTTTATTAACGAGCCGAACACGAGCTGGCTCGCGAACAACAAGTTTGATTTTCATTCCTACTGTTAGGTGTAAAATTCAAAAAAAATTAAAAATTAAAAAATTAAAAAATTAAAATTTTAATCTAATAATTAAAATTCACAAAAAAAATTGATAACCTAAAATTTAAATAGTAATATATATATATATATATATATATATATATATATATATATATATATATATATATATATATATATATATATATAGAGTTGGGCTGGAATGCTATTGATAGCACCAACCCAACTTTGCCACCCACTTTGTAGCCATTGGATCGCATTGAGATTCGTGCAAACTCTTTAATTAAAAAGAATAGCTTTTTACTTTTTGTTTTTTCTTTTTATTTATTTTTTCATTAAAGAGCTTTCACACATCTCAATGCGATCCAATGGCGACAAAGTGGGTGGCAAAGTTGGGTTGGTGCTATCAATAGCATTCCAGCCCAACTCTATATATATATATATATATATATATATATATATATATATTCGAGCGGTTATCTGGCCGAACACCAGCGAGCAGACCCCAGCTCGTGTTCGGCTTGTTTTTTAAACAAGCTGAAAAATTCGGCTCATGTTCGGCTCGTTTACTAAACGAGCGATTCGATCTCGAGCTCATTTCGAACCGAACATAAGCTGATTCGCGAACAGCGAGCTGGATTGCCATCCCTACTCTCCACCGACATCTCGTTAAGCATCACACCAGTCGTTTTAATTTTTTATTTATTTAATATTAAAAAACACTAATGATTTGAATAAAAATAAAAATTAATAATTGAGGTAAATCAAAAAATTCTCGACGAGACGTTATTTGGGTGCTTCCACTTAAATTTTATCCTAATTTGAGGATCAAAGAGTGAGGAGCACCAATCAATCAATCGCCACGTATCACATTTTAATTTATATTTTTATTTTAAATTTTAATATTAAAAAATATCCAATAAAGGCAAAAACTAATACTTAATTTGCAGTAAATTAGAGGCTACCGATGAGAGGGAGAGTCCACTTAAATTTTATTCAAATTTGAGGATTAAAAAGTGGGGAGCTTCACGTATCACATTTTAGTTTAAATTTTTTAAAAAAATTTAAATATAAAAATTTACCAGCAAGCTATTAGATAGAAACAAAAAATAATACTTAATAGTAAATTGGAAGCTGCTCAATTTGAGAACCAAAAAGTGGGGAGCTCCCTATCTATGTCTCCTCGTCTCGTCCACACATAAATTTTTAATTTTTTTAAAAAAATTTTAATATTAAAAAATATAAATAAGTTATAGCTTATGAATAATCCTATACGTACATTTCAATTTATATATATATAATATTATATTTTATTTATTTAAAAATAAATAAAAAAATTACTAAATATATTGATATAATTAATAAAATTTATTTTATTTTAAAATAATGTTTTTAAAAAAATATATAAATAATATTTTTTATAAAAGTAATATTTTTATTGAAACTTTTAGTAAAATTTTAGGCTAAATTACAGAAAATCTTTCTGTAATATTCCGGTTTTTTACTTTGCCTCCCTGTCTTTTAAAAATCTACATTTTGTCACCTCGTAATTACCGAAATATGTATTTACCCCCACCGTCATGATTCCGTGAGTGAGCCGTCGATTTTTTTAAAAATATTATTAGATATACCCAAAATACCCTTCAAAAATGGCGGGAAATAAGTCTAAACCCTTTTCTCTTTCCTCCATTACCTTTTCCCTCCAATATAAGATAAGGATATTTTCGTCAATTTACCTCCTCCGTTAACGTCGTTGCCCCTAAAGATAATTCGGTAATTACGAGGGTGCAAAATGTAAACTTTTAAAAAATAAGAAGTAAAGTGAAAAAGCGGAATATTACAAAGAGATTTTCTGTAATTTAAATTTAAGGATAAAAAAAATATATGTTTTATATATTTAAAATTGAATGCATATTTTATATTCCATCTGTTTTAGAATAAAATATATTTTTTATTAGTTATTTCAAAATAATAAATAAAAATATTTTCATAAAATATATATTATACATCTAAAATGAAATGTACAGAACAGCAATGCTCAAAAAAAAATAAAATAAAATAAAATAAAATAAAAAATAAAATAAAAAACAAAAAGTGTGATGTATTCATATACATCTATATAAATCCCCCACTTTTTGTTGGGTCTCTCTCTTTCTCCTCACTTCACCCCCACACTCTCCTCCTCCTCTTCTACCATGGAGAACAATCCCTTCTTCTTCGCCATTAACGCCGCCACCACCACCTCCACCTCCACCTCCACCGCAAACTACTCCTCCTACCACCAATTGTTGGAATCCTCCAATCTTAATGCGCCGCGTAATCAGAGTGTGAGGAGAAAGAGGAAGGGCTCTCATGGAGTGAGGAGGAGTCTAAAGGAGGAGGAGGACGACGACGACGACGATGAGAAGGCTCTTCTTCTATCTCCCGAGGTTTGATTTTCTTTTTCTTTTTTTTTTTTTTTTTTTTTTTTTTTTTGATAAAAATGTATGATGAGCTCTAATTCTCGGCTTTTTATATTTAGAAATCGAATTATTTTACTTAAAATAATAATAATAATAATAAATGTTTTACTAAATTTATTGGTGATTTTATCGAATTTGATGAGGAGTATTTTTGAATTCATGTAGTTGAGAGTGTCTCCATACATTTTTATTTTAAAATAGCGCTGTAGGTTGAAATTTATTTTTTTGGGATTGAATTATTTTAGCTAAATAAATAGAAGATTTTATCAAATTTATAAGATGATTTGATAATATTTAATAACAATTTTGATTTAGAAGAAATAAAATTTGAAGTCTCGGAATTAAAAGGAAACTAGTTAGGGGCCTATTTTGGAATGCTGTATAGCTGAGGGGGTCTTCATACATTTTTACCATTTTTCTTGGTAAAAATGTAGAGGGACTCAGCCCAATTATTTCCTAATTTTATTGATTCTATTTTAACTTCTTAATTTTTTTTTAAAGTACTTTTCACAATCAAATTAGAGTCTTTTGTTAATGCATTATTCTACCATTCCAAAAGTTCAAAAAGTGTTTGGGATGTTTGGTTTTTCAAAAAATATTTTAAAAAATAAATTTTTGGCTGGAAAAATATTTTTTATCTGTTTGGTTTCTCAAAAAAAAAAAAGAAATTTTTCTTATATTTTTTTTAGATTTCATAAAAAAAAAGAAGAAGTAAAGTAGTGTTTTTTTGTTTTACCAAATTTTTTATCAGAACAATGAAAACAGTGTAAAAAAATATTTTCCATAAAAGAAAAAACTTTTTTTCTGAAAACTTTTCTATGCTTTTCCCACAAATCAAACATCTTTTTTTTTTTTTTCTACAATTAAATAAGCAGAAGAAAAAATAATCAAGGGACTCATTTCGAACAACTCTATAGGTGAGGGGCTTCTTGTAAATTTTTACCTTTTTTTTTTTTTGAAAAAGATTCATCAAATTTGTTCTATTTATGAACTCCTGAACAAGTCCCAACTAAATAGTTTGTGAAATTGTGAACTCCAGTTGACAGAGCAGGATTCAAATCTGAAGAGATGCAGAACTGACCAACCTGAAAAAACTGCTGCAACTGATCCGAAAACCGGCGAAAACGGCGGCGGTTCGGAGACCAACAGAGATTCAGATGAGAAAGAGGACAATTCAAAGCAGGATTACATTCATGTGAGAGCAAGAAGAGGCCAAGCCACTGACAGCCACAGCCTGGCAGAAAGAGTACAACAAATTAAAATCACAATTTCTTGAGCTGATTTGAGTTCGAATCGAAATTTCCAATTCGGTTTCTTTTGTCTGTCGAAATATGTCAGGTCAGAAGAGAGAAGATCAGCGAGAGAATGAAGCTGCTCCAGAATCTGGTGCCCGGATGCAACAAGGTATGAATGAGAGAGCATGAGTGTGTTATTCTCCATTTCAAGACCATAGAAAACTATGTTTTAGCGCCGCGAATTCGGAACTTCGTGATGTAGGTTATGGGCAAAGCGCTGATGCTCGACGAGATCATAAACTACGTGCAGTCGCTGCAGCGCCAGGTCGAGGTATGCGCGCATTATTTTAGTTTCTTTGTAGTCTAAAATTTTGCATCCTGAATCGAATTTTTGCGATTACAGTTCTTATCGATGAAGTTGGCCACTGTGAATCCGCTCGACTTCTGCGTAAATAATCTCCGCCCGAAAGATGTATGCTTTTGCCTCCCCCCCCCCGCTACACCCCCAACCTTGATCTTTTGTAAACATTCGCATTTTGTTCAGTGTTGAATTCTGTATAAATTTTCCAGATGAATCAAGCACAGCAAGTGCCCAATTTACCGCAGTTTTATCGGTTGGAGAATTCAAGCGCAGGTTCTTTGTATTCTCAACGAATCGACGGGACTCCTCTCGAGAATTTCGCGACCGACGGAACGAAAAACAAATTAGTGTTAGATGAATTGGACCCCTCCTTTTGCAGCAGCATAAGCATGGAATTTCCTACCCTTAATGCCTTTGCTGATGCTTCTCAGGTTAAAATGAGATGTATTCTTGTTCTTTTTGTTAGTAATGTTTGTAAAGAGTAAAAATTAAAATGAGGCATTTGTTTTTCTTTAGCTTGGGAATTTCTGGGAGGATGATCTTCAGAGTGTTGTTCAGATGGGCTTCTTCGGTCAGAGTCGAGGCGCGCAAATCTCCTCTCATCAGAGCTCATGTGGTATAATTCATTTTGAAATACATTTGCAAATTTGAAATTTCTAAAGTTTAAGAATTATCTGAAACTTTTGTATGTTTTAATGCAGGCCCCGCGACAACTGACAATAGGAAGATTGAGCTCTGATCATTCTGAATTCTCGGCTCCAGACGCCGTTGTATATATGTCGAGACGTTTGTTCGTTCGAAAGCAGCGCATACGCATTCCGACTAACAGCATGTGCGACGATTACATCGACACGGAATGAAAGTGCAGCATGATTCTCGCAACATCGAGAAGATTTTTTTTTTCTGCTATCTTGGTGTTCTGATGTATTATTATTAGTATTATTATTATTATTATGACATTATTCATCATTAATTCATGAATATATATATATATTATGGCATTATTCGAATCTTTAAACTGCGTGAACGACAGATTGTTCCTTTTCTTGTCTCCAAAGTGGTATTTATTCTATGAAAAGTAGAATATTTTCGTGTGAGAACTCCTCAAATGCCGACGACACTCCAGACAGGTCCAAAATGTAGACTAGGAGTCGGGTGGGGCTCGAATCAGGATCTATGCACTAATATTATGTTAAATTATGCGAAACAACTATTAATTTCCGACAGCTTAAGTTATCAGAGAATGATATTTTTGATCATTATTTTCAACATCTTCGATGTAACACGGAGAATAATAACCTAGCAACAAGTGGAATGAACCCCCAAGTAACCTTGTTCTCTATTCAAATTGCACAAGAACAAGAATATATAAGAGAGAGAGGAGAATAGCATCAAATGTGGATAAAGTTGGGAACTTTAATATCTCAATTTCCTACTCCCTCAAAAGCTTTACTAGAGTTTATAGAAAGGGAGTAGGGAGGGCAAAAGAGGAAAAGAAATTGCATTCCAGAGTGGATAGATTCTCCTTTGGCACTAAGAATATGTTATTAAAGATTACTGTGAAAAAGAACCTACTCTTATTATTATCTTATAAACTCTTCTTGTCCATTACTTTCTTAATAAACTACAGGGAAAAAATGTAACAAAGGCCCTCTAATTTATAGCTTCAACCCGAGCCCTCTTACTGAATCTCTCTCTACCCTTCTCTCATTTTTTATATTCTAAAAAACTTTTCTCTTTAAACGCATCCGTGCACTAGGTGCATCCAAATACCTACCACCACCACCAAAATAATAACACCTATACTATATTTATAGCTTACATCAAAAGCTATTCAAATTCTAGTCTAAAAAAAAATTATTTAAATCTTAATATATTTATTTTTAACATATTTAAATATTAATCTTAATCCAACTATGACTCAACTACAAATCTAAACAAATCTTAACGATGTTAAAGTTGATTAGCTCTTTGTACATTTTTCTCTTAAGCATATGAAAGCTTTACTGGTTAGAATTTACCAAATCCAATGGTATCTGTCCATGAAAGTAGTTAAAAAAACAAAAAGAAAAAGAAAACAAATCCCACTCTCATAAGAAATTGGGATTACAGAGTGGATAGATTCCTTCAACCATTGAATTGCTCTAAACAAACATTTAAAAAAAAAGGAAAAATCCAACTCTATAATGTTATTGACTCTTTCTTTGTCCATTATTTTCTTAATAAAGTACAGTGTAGAGCTTTACTAGGTAGAGGTGTACCAAATTCAACATGCTTTTTGATTGTTTAAAAGTGTATCCATCCATGTAAAGGTAAAGGCAAATGGATGGTTGCATGTCATTTTCTATTGCTTGCCCTAGCTTGTTTAGTACATATATATGACTCATTGGATGCTCTTTACCATTACTATTGATTGAGACACCACTTAAGCTAATCATTGTTGGGTTGGTGTGTCTTCTTACAACTTACCCTTTTTCTTTCTTTCTTTCTTTCTTTCTTTCTTTCTTTCTTTCTTTCTTTTGACTTTGTGGTGAATTTTAAGTCCTCTTTTGTCCAAAATTATAAATTATTGTACTTGTATGATAGTACTCTTGAATTTTAAGATTTGTTTGGCTTGACAGTAAATTTTGATTTAGAGATGCATCACATTATAGCCAGTAAATTAATAAATTATAGTGATGGATTAATTATACTGTATAATAGAAAAATATGTCTGATGAGATCGCATAATAGTAAAAAAAAAAAATTATTGTACTGTTGTGTAGGATCGTTGGCGCTAACCATTAATCCCAAAAGTTCGAGCTGTTAGAAATACACAATTAATTCACTTAAAGTGTACAGATACAGCGCCCACGGGTCTCGACCGGACTCAATCCATCTGGATATTGGGTCTATTGTTGGGCCTCTTACCGTTAGGTCTATTGTGGACCGCAGCCCCACTCAACTTATTGGGCTCACCCAACTCAACTTATTAGTTTCATGGGCCTATTGTCACGAGACAGAAAGTTAGACCTATTTAACCCATAAATAAATAGCCAACACTGGTGTAGTTTTCCAAATAACTCTACTTGAAATGTTGAAACCGTGCGTTTCACAAACAATATCTCGAGTGCTTTTATTATTCTTTCTCCTTTTTTTTTCTTTTTTTTTTTTTTTGCTTCTTCAAATAATTCTATTTGAAAAACTCTTTAATTTACGAGTTCCAGCCGAAGCCAAAGAGATAAAACATTACTTTTTTATAGAGAAGCATCATTTACTTTGGCATAGTTGGAAGAGCACAAGCAGTAAAGTACCATATATAAGATTCACTAAGAACCATGCATTCATAGTGGCCATTAGCTTTCTAATTGTTAAGCACAAAAGCAACTAAAGCTCAAGTTTTTTTTTTTTTTTTTTCCAATCCAATTTTAGGTTGACAAAGTAACAAAACATCATGTGCTTTGTTCCTGCCACTTACTTCTGTACCTGTGATGATTTTTTTTTATTATTCTCACATATTGAGCTATGGATATGTTATAGTTCAACTAGGCTTCAGTCTACATTATAACTTTTCACATAGAATATATATATATATATATATATATATATATATATATATATATATATATATATATATATATATATATATATATATATAAAATTAACTAGACTATTATACTATCGATAGTATCAAGTCATTAGTACTATTAAATTTTTAGTCTTTATATTAAAAGATGTGCAGTTAGGATGAGAAAATAATATATATGATTTAAAGGATAAAAATGATAAAAAAAAAATAAATCTAAGGGCGAAAAACTTAATAGCACTTGATGGTATCGATAGCATAGTAGTCGAACTATATATATATATATATATATATATATATATATATATATATATATATATATATATATATATATATATATATATATAGTGGAACGTATATGTTTTTAAAAGTACAAGTCTATACATATTTGTAAATTTTTTACCATTAAATTTGTATTGTGATTTGTGATTTTATAAAGTCAACTAAAGAGAGAGGAAGATAAAATAAAAAATACATATCTCAATACAAATTCAATGATAAAAAATTCGCAAGTATAAATATGCTTGTGCTTTTAAAAATATATAAGCTCTACTCTATATATATATATATACTTGTGAAAGTAAAGTTTACACTCATGTGGTTCTTATTCACTAACTTGTCTCATCAAATTTTTATTATTTTTATATCCCGTCTCAATCATCCCTTATATTAAATTAGGTTAATGCTAAGGGAACATTTCAAGTGGGATGTATATCTCACATCTTATTCATTCAAGGATGAAATAAATTTTGAATAAGTCTGTATTTTACTTTTACAAGTATAAATGTGCCTGTGCTTTTAAAAACATATAAGTTGTACTATATATATATATATATATATATATATATATATATATATATATATATATATATATATATATAAGCTTATATATTTTTAAAAGTACAAACACATTTATACTTGTGATTTTTTTATCATTGAATTTGTATTGAGATCTGTATTTTTTATTTTATCTTTTTCTCTCCTAATTTATTCTAATGTTGGGGTGTATTTTAGGCTCCACTTTTAGGAGCTAATATATATAATGTTAAAAGGCTCGAATCAATTCAAAATCTTAAACTGGTTGGCTTAAAAAACCTTAAACACTTGGGTGTGATTAACAATTCAAGTTTTTAACCTATACAAATCTAGTATTCTTAAGAATCCGCATTTCGAACAAAACCTATTGTCTGAAACTAGTATGTGCCGGATTCGACACGTTGTGAATTTAACTTTGATATTATTTATGACCAGTTTTCGTAAAAGTGGACAAAAGATGCATATTAGAACCAGAAAATATCAAATCTAAAAAAGTTAGACACATAATCTCTCTCTCTTTTTTTCTTTTTTTCTTTTTTGCATTTTTAAATTTCAAAATTTGAACCAGAAAAATATGTTATAATATCCTATTATTTTTTGTGCTGGACCCGAGTATAATAATCAATGGAATTTTTTAAATAGCTCATGAACTTTTGAATAGTCAAACAAATTCTCTCTGAATAATTAGCTATATGATTCAAATAATAATTCAGAAAAAAGATTGCATATATATATTTGTTAAGCTCTTTGAATCCTAAATATATGAGACAATTACACAACAATTAAGTTCCTTTTTTTTGTAGATTTGATTGTTTTTGATTAGGTGAGTAGTATCCTTGATCTTTTCTAAATCGACACAGTGCTTGATTTGGATCGACATACCGAATTTATTGCGAAATGCCGAACTTGTGACTATGCTTCTAAACCCAATGGATGCAGGAGAGATTGGGCAACAATTGCACTCATTGTGGAACTAAAAGGACCACCACAACGCATTTGGTGTGTGTGGTCTCACTAAAAATGATTGATGGACTCTAAATGCATCAAATGCACTCCTCTTTGTTGGCAGAATTTCCAAAAGAAGAGTGAGTTGGTGACATGTCATGTTCATTGCAAAGGACATGGTGTTTGTTCATGATATCCAAAGCAGCAGGGAGATGGTATGACTCTAAATGAGGAAGTGGTTGCTTCATTGAAGGGTAAACTCAAAATGGGAAAAAAAAACCAAAAAAATCTAGTAGTGTTGGTATATTTTATTATTAAAAAAAAAAATTTTTTTTTTTTTTTTTCATTGAAATATTATTTATACCCCACTAGTCTATAAGACTGCGTTTGGTTCGGGTATAAGCGAAAATTAGTTATTCCGGGAATATGTATAAGTTCAGGTACAAGCAAGAAATATAGTAATTTTGTATTTGGTTGAGTATAATAGTTGTACCGGGATAAGAAAAATTATGTTTGGTAAGTTAAAGAGGAATAAAAATAATAGAGGTGATTAAAATTTATAAAATAAAATAAAAAAAATTAAATTTTTATAAATTTAAGTATCTTATAATTTAAAAAATTTTAATTAAAAATAATAATAATAATAATAATAATAAGCAACAGGTGGAACAGCTGTTCCACCAGTAGGGTGGAACAGCTGCTCTACCCTTATACCGGAATAACCTGATATGGGGGGAACAGCTATTCCCCCCACACTTAAATACTGTTTGGGTATAAAGGGGGATAACCCCCTTATCCCCCTTATACCGGATGCCAAACGGGCCCTTTGAGTTACACCTTTCCCATTTGAGCATTCATGGTGATTTCATAACCTATGTACCTTCAATTTCTATAACTCACAATTTATGTTTTGGGTAGTAGCCTATGAATTTTAAGGTAATCACTAAATGTCATGTAACCTATGAGATTAAAAAACTTGTAACTCAGTAGGCCTGTGGCACCTATAAATTCAGAGCTTCTCTACATCTCTGGATATACAACTGCAATGCCCCAAATTGAATGGGAAAGAAATTTTTATTAGGAATATAAGACGACACACCCTAATAATAATAACAATAATAATTTAGTTTAAGTATTTTGGGTTAGTGGTTTAGGTCCAACTAGTTATTATTGTTAGTGGATCGGATCGGATCATTGAATTTGGTATCAGAACCGATTCGCCGGCCAGAAGTGTAAGGTGAGGTGCTGACGAGGACGTTACAGGCACTCCAATAATCTACATCAGACAAAAAAGAGGTTGTGATTTGATAAATAAAATACTAAGAATCCTAGTAATAATAATAAGGCACAACAAATTATTATTGCTAGCGGATCGGGTTATTACTACAACAAAAATAATAACACAATTAGGCAATTTATAAACATATATTAATCCTCAATCTCTTGAGCCACGTGTTCACATCTTCTTTCTTCATCCTACGCGTATGTTACAAATTTGGAAAATCAAAAAAATGTGGGATATTATGATTTATCTACGTCTAATCGAATTCCAAGAGATGACGAAAAATAAATTTTAACAAATTTGAAAATCTAAGAAATGCGGGATATTATGCTCAAATCGAAAGGACGCATGACATTTTTTTATCCTACGAGTAAGTTATAAATTTAAAAAGTCAAAAGAATGCAGAATATTATGATTTATCTACGTCTAATCGAATTCTAAGGAAACGAAAAATAAATTTCAACTATCGCGATTGCGAAGAGGTAAGAAAAATGAACGAGCGAGATTCAGTTTCAAAATTTATATTTTTCTTCTTTTTCTTTAAGAGTATATAAAATTTTCAGAGCCAATATAGTGCAAGAGGAGACTCCCATTCCTTTTCTCTCAAGGAAAGAAATCGAATGATTTTCTTTCTCCAAAGCCCTTAATTAGGGGTTAGTGTTGCGGATTTATGCCTTCTTTTGAATTTGGATTGAGTCAAATTTAATTAACCGATTAAGTTGGTTATGATATAAATTAGATATATGGAATATATTATTTGATCTTGAAGATAATTTCTGTTGGTGCAAGATTTATGTCTATCTATTCATGCTCTAATCTAATTAGGATTGGTTGACTCTTTGACCGGCTTCATTATGCATTATATATATGCATGGGTGCACTTCGGCGAATGAAGGAGAGAGAGGTGGCCGATGGGCCAAGTTAATTAGGATGCATATCGGGCTAATTAATTAGTGTATGAAAGTACCGGGGGGTACGGCCTAATTAAGAGTACCGGTTCTCTTGAGGTTGTATGGCATGTAGGAGACTAATTAATTAACGCCCTAATTAATTAAAAGGTGGTCGGGGATTCAAGCATGTACGACAACGGCATTAGAGAAGGAAGCGAGGCGGCACGCATGTGGAGTTGGGTTCGGCAGCGGAGCGGAGGTTCTCGACCAATTGCTTGACCGGTTCGGATTACTCGAAGCAACAACATAAAGTAATTTGGTCAGATATTTATATACTTTTTAAATCTGGTCTTCTTGATTAAGATTTTACAAAAATCTCTTTACGGATTATTTTCTTAGAGTTTTTCGTTAGAACAAGACAAATGTGGGATTTACCATAAGGCTCTTGATTTTTTCATCTGAAGAAGATATAAGGCGTAAGCTTGTATTTCTTTTGTTTCTTACAGTGGAATACATCTCTCTTGCTCTCCATGTGGATGTAGGCAGTTGTCTAACCACGTAAAAATCTTAGTCTTTTTTTTTCGCATTTATTGCTGTTACCGAAATTTTGGTTTTCTCTATTTTTCATGCACCTGTGTTGATAGCGCATAACGGACGGTCAATCAAATTCCCAACAAGTGGTATTAGAGCATCTGATTCGCGCTACAACAGAGATGTTGAAGGTCTCATCATCTAAATTTGAGGTGGAGAAATTTAACGATAAAAAAAATTTCGGCCTCTGGCAGATGTCTGCGACCGCGAATGACGCATCTCGCGCGGTTCACCTCTGGGGATTCCCGTTGGATGGTATTCGTGATTCAGATGAATATTTGTATATGATTGGATGTATGTTGATATCAGGTATTGCGGATTCATGACTTCCAATAGACGCAAGCATCTATTGTTAATTACCCCGTGTGATTGGGGCACCTTCGATTAAGAGACCTTTGTGAGGAGGATAGAATAAATCGTATCCTAATGATTGACCAAATCCTAAGTATATGTATTAGGGAGTATATGTATTAGGGTTTAGCTGGATCTGAAATTGACTTGATCCCGATTATATGAGTTGAGGACTAGTCGATATTAAACTCTAAGTATATGTGTTAGAGTTTAATTGGGTTCGATTGACTCTAAGTATATGTATTAGAGTCCAATTATATTTGATTCCATATTTGACGTATGTTCCAAAGTGGAGAGAACAAACCCCAAGGATATGTATTGAGGTGGGTCGGATTCGATGCTACTCGAGAGTAGGGGGTGGCTAAGTCCTATATGTATTAGGATTGGCCGAGTTTGATATGTTTTTCACTCTAGTTATATGTGCTAGAGTGAGAGATTGACTAACCCTAAGTATATGTAAGTGAAATTACAATAAAAAATGGAATATGCGGATAGGTAGATAGCTATATTGGTATGCACTTAAAAAATACTACTCCTTTTATGATTATGCAATTCAATCCTAGTTTATAAATTAGACTACTATCAAAACAAAAGAATCTTTGAATTTTTTTTTTTTACCATTAAATTAAGTGTTAGGATTAGTTGAGTTGATTTGGTTTCTACCCTAGATATATGTGCTAGAGTAAAAGGTTGACTAGACCCTAAATATATGTATTAGGGCTAGTTGGATTGGTTTGGATGAACTCTAAGTATATGTGTTAGAGCCCGATCAAATTTGATTTGACTAAATTCTAAGTATATGATTTAGAATCTAGTCGGTTTGAATATGATTTTGCCTTAATTATATTAAGGCAATGAGATTGAATGGGTTTTGGGTTTTATTTGTGGATGTTTGTGGATCGAATAGGTTTTGGGTTTTTTTATTTGTGGATCGAATAGGTTGTGGATTTTATTTGTGGATCGAATAGGTTTTGGGTCGAATAGGTTTTGGGTTTTATTTGTGGGCTCGGCTTTGGGACCCGTATGTGGACTGGGCTTTATTTTCATATGGATAAATTTGAGGCCTTCATATGGGGTGAGCCTTATTAAGTTCGTTTATTAGTCCTTTTGGAATCGGACTTAGGCTACCAGTTGATTAGGACTCATTTGAATTTTGTCTCGATTCAAAGAAATTCCTATTTATCCCCTTTTATTTTATTTGGCGTCCAAAGAAAATTTTTTAATTTTATCTTGTGATCCTTTTATTTTATTTGGCGTCCAAAGAAAATTTTTTAATTTTATCTTGGGATCCGGAGAAATACCGTTATTTTATTTTGATGTGGGATCCAAAGAAATTCCTTTTTTTGGAATTATTTGGGATCCGAAAAAGTCTTTTTTTTTTTACTTAGGATCTGAAGGAAATCCACTTTGACTTATCTTGAGGTTCAATGTAATTTGATTTGGGATCTGAAGCGATTCCTTTTTGGCTTAACCTAGGTTCGGATGTACGAAGAAATCAGGTTTTTTTTTTTCTTCTTCTTTCTTTCTCTTTCTTTTCTCTTTCTTTTCAGCCTGAAGTAAGGGGCGTCCGCAGAGTTCCCAAACCGGCTTTCAAAGAAATTTATTTATTTATTTTTTTTTTCTTTCTTTCTCTTTCTTTTCTCTTTCTTTTCAGCCTGAAGTAATTCTTTTTTTCTTTTTTTTTTTCTTTTCTGAAGAGGTCCCGAACCGGCTTTAAAGAAATTTATTTCTTTTTCTTTTTTTTTTTTTCTTTTCTGAAGAGGTCCCGAACCGGCTTTAAAGAAATTTATTTCTTTTTCTTTTTTTTTTTTTCTTTCCTTTCTTTTCAACCTGAAGTAAGGGCGTCCGAAGAGGTCCCGAACCGGCTTTAAAGAAATTTATTTTATTTTCTTTTTTTTTTCTTTCTTTCTTTTGAATCTGAAGTAAGGGGCGTCCGAAGAGGTCCCGAACCGGCTTTAAAGAAATTTATTTCTTTTTCTTTTTTTTTTTCTTTTCTTTATTTTCAATCAAAAGTAAGGGGCGTCCGAAGAGGTCCCGAACTGGCTTTAAAGAAATTTATTTTCTTTTCCTTTTTTTTTCTCTTTCTTTTCAACCTGAAGTAGTAAGGGGCGTCCGAAGAGGTCCCGAACCGGCTTTAAAGAAATTTATTTTCTTTTCTTTTTTTTTTCTTTCTTTTCAACCTGAAGTACGGGGCGTCCGAAGAGGTCCGAACCGGCTTTAAAGAAATTTATTTTTCTTTTTCTTTTTTTTCTTTCTTTTGAACCTGAGAAATGCGTCAAAAAAAAAGGCGAGGAAGTCGCTCGGAAGTCACTCGGAGTTGTTGAGGAAGTCGAAGTCGATCGGAGGAGTCGAGGAAGCGCTATTTCTCTTTTTTTTTTTTTTTTTTTGCGATGAGAGATATGTAGTGGAGTCTGGGGGAGTCTGGGAGGAGGTTTTTTTTTTTGTGGTGGAATATGGGAGGTTGATTTTTTTTGCGGTGGGATATGGGAGGTTCTATTTTTTTGTGGTGGAATATGGGAGGTTATATTTTTTGTGGTGGAATATCGGAGGTATATTTTTTTGTGGTGGAATATGGAAGGTTATATTTTTTTGTGGTGGAATATGGGAGGTTGGTTTTCAGACCAGGCTAGAGAAAAATATACCTCTATTTATAGTGGGGAGTGGTAGAGAAATATCGCGTGGTGTTTGTTAGGATTTGTTAAAAGGTTGGCGAGAATGTGCGGGTTTGTTGAGGAACATACGTGGGAATGTGGGTTTGTTGAGAAAAATTCGACGTCCAAATTTGAATACGTTGAGGAAATTATTATATTCAAATTTCAAATTTTAAATTTTAAATTTCAAATTTTAAATTTTAAATTTCAAAATTAAATTTTAAAATTGGAAGGATATGTTCAAATTTTAAAATTTAAATTGAATATCCTTAAATTTCAAAATTGAACGGTTATGTTCAAATTTCAATATGTGTTCAAATTTCAAAATTGAACGGTTATGTTCAAATTTGAGAAAGTATGGTTGTATTTAAATTTCAAAATTGAATATGTTATGTTTAAATTTGAGGAAATATGGCTGTATTTAAATTTTAAATTTCAAAATTGAATATGTTCAAATTTCAAAATTTAACGGTTACGTTCAAATTTGAGGAAGTATGGTTGTGTTTAAATTTTAAATTTCAAATTTCAAAGTTGAATGGTGGTTGTATTTAAATTTCAAATTTTAAATTTCACAGTTGAATATGTTTAAAATTGAGAAAGTATGGTTGTATTTAAATTTTAAATTTCAAATTTCTAAATTGAATATGTTCAAATTTTAAAATTGAACGATTAACGAACGAGGAAAGTTCAAAATTGAATTGAGAGATATTTTAAAATTTGGTTGGAGATTTTGAATATGAATTTGGATAAGCCGGTTGAAAAATATTTTGAAATTTGATTGAAAATTCAAAATTCAATTTGAATATAATTTTTTTTTTGAAGTTAAATTTTTAAACAAAAAGTTTACTATAATGTAAGTCCCGCTGGGCACAAAAAAAGGATCCGACTTAAAAAAATCGACGGAGCTTTGATGAGACCCATAAGCTTGTGTTCACAAATAACCTAAGCTTGTATTCGCAAATGATCTATTAAGGGGGTTTGAACTTGTAGTAAAATTTGTTGGACCCAAATTATTAATATGTTAAAAGTTTTGGGCTTATACGGGGCTTATACAGACAAATCAATATTACGGACCAACCATAATCTTTCCCCCTTTTTTTTTTATAATTTTTTTTTTTTACCTCAAACAGCAGAGAAGAGTGAAAGCCCTTTTGGTACAGCAGGGTCTTCATAAGGCATTGCTCGGAAAATCGAAAAAGCCGACATCTATGAGCAACGAAAATTGGGAGGAGATTGATTTGCGGATGGTTAATACAATTATATTGTGCCTAGCAGATGAGGTGATTTACAACGTAATGAATGAAGAAATTACAATCGACATGTGGAACAAGCTTGAAAAGCTGTACATGACAAAAAAACCTCTCGAATGTGCTGTACCTAAAGCAAAAATTATATGGGCTACGCATGAGGGAAGGTACGGCAATAACGAAACACTTGAACACCTTTGATAAGATTATTGTAGATTTACTCAGCATTAATATCAAGGTTGACGAAAAAGATAAGGCATTGATTTTCCTCGCGTCACTTCCATCGTCTTACAATCATCTTGACCGGTTTTATTATGCCTAATTAAGAGTATCGGTTCTCTTGAGGTTGTACGGCATGCAAGAGACTAATTAATTAACACCCTGATTAATTAAAAGGTAGTCGGGGATTCAAGTATGTACAGCAACGGCATTAGAGAAAGAAGCGAGGCGGCACGCAAGCGGCGTTGGGTTCGGCAGCGGAGTGGAGGTTCTCGACCAATTGCTTGAGCGGTTCGGATTACTCGAAGCAACAGCATAAAGGATTTTGGTCAGATATTTATATACTTTTCTAATTTGGTCTTCTTGATTAAGATTTTACGGGTTATTTTCTTGGAGTTTTTTATTGGAACGAGAGAAAGATGGGATTTACCATAAGGCTTTTGATTTTTTTATCTGAAGAAGACATAAGGTGTAAGGTTGTATTTCTTTTGTTTCTTATAATAGAATAATTTATTTCTTTTGTTTCTTATAATAGAATACTTTATTTCTTTTGTTTCTTATAATAGAATATTTTATTTCTTTTGTTTCTTATAATAGAATACTTATCTTTTGCTCTCCCTATGGACTAGGCAATTACCGAACTACGTAAAAATCTTGATTTTTTTTTTTTATTTATTGTTGTTATCGAAATTTTAGTTTTCTCTATAGTTTTCTCTATTGATAGCTTATAACGAGCGGTCCATCAAATTCTCAACAGGAATTTTTTTTTTTTATCGGAGCTCTCTTCAAGAACTCCATCATGGCGAGTTCCCCAATTTGGTACTGCTTTATTCTCTCTCTCTCTCTCACTCTCTCTCAATTGTTTTTCTTTTTTTTCCTTTTTCTTTTTTGATTCTGAGCCGTACAAACACTATTAATTAGTTAATTATCTAATAATTACATAATTAATTAATAGATTAATTAAATTAGTAAAAAATATTAAATTAATTAAAAAATTAATACAATAATTAAAATTGGATTTACTTTAATTAAACTTATTCTTAATTAATTGATTAATTGATAAAATAATTAACAATAATAAATATTATTAATAATAAATAATTTAATAATTTAATTAATTAATTATCTAATTATTACATAATTAATTAATAAATTAATTAAATTAATTAAAATATTAAATTAATTAAAAAATTAATATAATAATTAAAATTATATTTATTTTAATTAAGCTTATACTGAAATTGGGAACTAAGTCTTGTTCAATTCAAAAGAACACGGGCGAGATGACACTATTGCTAAAAGTTGAGGGGCTACTGGTGTAATTAACCATTTACAAACACTTCTACTCATCAGGAAAAGCAAAAAATGGCAACAATTAAAGGGCCATACATTCACCATTATACAAGACTACAAATTACTGGTACTCTTTATCGTACAAAGAACATAGGGGCTCAAGAATCTTAAGAACAAAATGACTGCTCACATATCAGTGAGAGTCCGAAGCTGCAGACCATAGCCCACAATACAACAGGATCATTTTACCCTCTTTGGGTTGTACAACAAATTCCTAACTACTTAACTATTTTCATCAGATGTTGCATCGATCGTAGCCGGAGAACCACGTAACAGGATCTGTCGCTTTAGAAAACTCATCGTCCCTCTCGCGTTCAAATGGCTCGTCGAATTCTTCACCCCTCCGTCTGTGATCATTGGAAGTTAGCCCGCCTGAATGTTTTGCTTCTTCCCGAGTGTTTAAATTAGCAGGTTTATAATCATCTTTCGTCGAACGAGACTCCTCAAGATACTGATTTAGTGAAATGATCTCTTTGTCATAATTCTTTTTCAAATTGTCTATCTCTTGATAGGCTTTCTCGGTCTCCTGCTCGGCCATTAATGCTCGCTTCTGCAAAATAGTAGAAGATGAGGTTATAGCACAGATGTTCTTCCAATTTATGGTAAAAAATATTGATACTTTTGACGTACATTCCAGTTAAATGTAATCATAAATTGCATGGCATTCCAACTACTTAACTTTGAAGTAGAACTAATCTAGCCAGCATTTGATTTAAAATAATATCACAAGTTCCGAAAAGAGTACAAGGGAGTTTCTGTTAATCCAGTAGTCACCGTTGAAAAGCATAAGCAGAAATTGCAATGAAATAATGAAAATATTATCGAATTGTGATGTATCTGGAACAAATAGCTTCAAAAACTAAACAAGGCTCGGGAAGTGCCAAAAATGGTGTCACTTTCACTGTTAACTTGGAGACATTTCAATGCTTCACCGGAACAATGTAGAATATCTCTTACAATTCATAAGGCGGGATATACAGAATGACCTCAAACTGTATAAGATTGTACCTTTCAAATGGACAAGGCGCTTAATTTGTCGCCATACACATATAATAAAGATAATACTATCTTTACTCTCATCCTTCTAGTTTTGTTTCTACTTTTTATTTGCTTGGAAGATTTACCTTGCTGTTCATTTTCAATGCTAGTAAATACTTGTCAGCCGTGATGCTTACATTTATGCTTAGATTGCTACTTAATAGAAACCGCTCCTTTATAAAGTCTAACTTTTGAAGTATGGACAAGATATTTATTAGAGAACTATCATCCCCATTCAAGGTAGAAACACCTTTGCCCATCAATGGATTCAAGTAAAAAATGGTATTATTTCTTAGGGGTGTCAACGAGCCGAACACGAGCGAGCTGGGGTCGGCTCGTGTTCAGCTCGTTTAAATATCGAGCTAAAAAGTTCGGCTCATGTTCGGCTCGTTTATTAACGAGCCGAACACGAGCTGGCTCACGAACAACAAGTTTAATTTTCATTTCTACGTGTAAAGTTGAAAAAAAATTTAAAAATTAAAATTTTAATCTAATAATTAAAATTCACAAAAAATTGATGGCCTAAAATCTAAATAGTAATATATATATATAGTAATATATATATATATATATATATATATATATATATATATATATATATATATATATATATATATATATATATATACACATATTCGAGCTATTATCGAACCGAACACGAGCGAGCTGACCAAGCTCATGTTCGGCTCGTTTATTAAACGAGCTGAAATATTCGGCTCGTTTACTAAACGAGCGATTCGATCTCGAGCTCATTTCGAGCCGAACACGAGCTGGCTCGCGAACAGCAAGCTGGATTGTCGCCCATATTATTTATTACAATGGAAAAGTATACTTAAAATCTTATTAAGTTACTCGGCCAATTTCTTTGTCTCCTTTACAGTACGGATAAGTGAGCTCAACCTCTTTACATTATTTTTTCATCCTACTTGTAGAACCACATCAAAAAACCACTTGACATGAAGCATGCATGTAAGAGAGATTAGGCTACTAGTTTAACTGCATGTACCAAATAGAGGGAAGTAAAAGAATTGGTATTTTAAACATGAATATAATAGAGATATTAGGCTTAATTACATGTAGAGCATATTGTATATGTATCTGCGTGAAGAAGTACCTGAGCAAGTGCAGAAGCTTCTTCTGCTTCCTTCAACCGCACGATCAGCTCACCAGCTGCCTGCATAGCTTCAGCAGTGTCCCTGAGCTGAGCCTGAAGGCCTTTATTTTCATCCCTCCAATATTTCCTATCCTTTTCTTTCACCTCTCGCAAAAATGAGATTTCAGCAGCAAGGGAGTTGATGAACTTAGATTCTGCTCCCTTAACCCCGGCTTTTACCGCTGCTCTCTTCACATCTTCAATTCCGTCACTAATCCTTCTCTGCCTAGCAAGCAAAGCAATATGCTTCTCCTGAAGCTCTGCGTACTGTTCTAAAATCCGCGCATGTCCTTGCATTGCTGTTTGCAAGGCCTCCTTTAGCTCTTCTGTGCATTTCCTCTCCAATTCAAGTTCGAGTTTCCATCTGTCAGCAAGCGAATGATTCATTTCTAGTTCATGTTTAAGTTCTTCAGTAAGAGCAATCCATTTGGTTTCTGCTTCGGTCCAACAACTTCTCTCTTCCCTCAGCCTTTCATCAGCACTTTCTTGGTTCGACTCTGATTTTGTATGGAGAGGAACTGGTGCTGTGTTACTTATATGTGCCAAATCATACAAAGGACTATGCTTGCGAGTTGGAATGGAAGTTGCCCGTATATAGTACTGCAATTGGTTCCTCAGATCTTGAATCTCCTCCATCAATACATCCCTCTCCCCCATGTCGAAAAAGTTCCTGTACCTATCTAACTCATCTTGAGCCCCTTTTAGCTCGATATTGACCCGCAATACTTCGGGGTGGTTTTCATATTTCTCTTTAAGAAACTGTATTTGCCATTCATGGGAAAAAAAAACATTAATAAATATATTTAATGAAATGATAATGGAAAACGATAGAACCAAATAGGACTGACCTTATGTTCATTTGTAAGAGAAATGAACTCTTCATCCATGAAGTCTTCGGTTGGTAAAATGCCATCCATGAGGCTCTCAAGACGCGAAATCTTGTCCTCGCGTGTTTGTGCAATTATTGCATTGCACTCACGTTCATGCTTATATTGCTGGACCTGCAAATTCACAACCACGACAAGAAAACTATATTGTGGAATGCAGGAATAGTTTGTGAGAGGCTAAGCTACCACAATGCCTATACAATAAGCAGGTTGCGGTTGCGTATGTGGTATACAAGATAACACGAAATGTTGTGAGTATGAAGGAAAATTGAGAGTAAGTGATAAATAAAAAGAAACACTTGCAAGAACAAACATGGATAAGAAAACTTAAAAAGACTTTTGACAACCAACTTAAATATATTGTAGGCAATTACGACTTTATTATAGATGTCAAATTTTGCAATAATTCATTGCCAAACATACATACATACATGCATACATATATACATATATGTATATATAAATGAGTCTGGCTACTATACTATCAATAGTACCAAACACTTGGTACTATCGAGTTTTCAACTATTAAATCAATCCCTTTGACCATTTCTACTCTTTAGATCATACTATTCCACCAACTACCCACTAAATCCTAAAAGACCACTATCATCCTAACCACACATCCTTTTATCCAAGAGCTGAAAATCTAACAGTACGAATGACTTGGTGCTACTAATAGTATAGTAGCCTAATTCTATATATATATATATATATATATATATATATATATATATATATATATATATATATATATATATATATATATATATATATATATATATATATATATATATAGAGAGAGAGAGAGAGAGAGAGAGAGAGAGTAATGCACCTATATTATTGATAGTATTAGGGCCTAACTACTATAGTCCCATTTTCGATTTTAGAATGTTCAAATCAATGATCCATACCGTTAAATATGATTTAGGATAAATGAAGTTCTTAGAAAAAAAAAAATTTGTAATTTTTCAACATCGTTTACTTAGTAAGTAAATCATGTCAAAATGAACGGTGAAAATTAAACAATTCTTAAAATTTGAGAATAGCACTTTTGAATTCAAGATCAAGAATGTTGATCTTGATTTAAATGGTTTAAAGTATTTTATATCAAAATTTAAATAAATTTTGATTCTTCTACACCGTTAAACTACAAACTCGCCATAGTAACAATTGAAAATTAATAATTTTGAAATGGTTTGATCATAAAGTAAACTATATCGAAAAATTGTAAAAAAAAAAAATCGAAGAACTTCATATACTCTAGATCATGTTTAACGGTGTGGATCGTTGATTTGAACACCCTAAAATCGAAAATGGTATTGTATTGTCAACTGTGATATTCAAGTGTTTGAGTAACTAATCATAGCCTTGCCATTTTAAGACCACTTATATCTGCTCAAAATGCATGATGGTATGAGGCTTGCTCACGTGCCCATTACGCTGCCCCTATGCCATATGCAGATGTGGTTAGCAACTGCATCAGGATTCACTAGTGCATATGTGAGTTTGTGCATCATTTTCCTTAAAAACTGGTGTAATGTAGCAACCTTTAATGTCTGAAATGTGGAAAAGAAAACCTACCAAACGGTTTAGCTGCGCGATTTCAGCGGCTTGTCTTGCACAGTGGCCCTCCAATACCATTTCTCTCCTAAATGCACCGGCCAAAACTTTCTTGACAGCCTACAGAATCATGAAAATGTTTGTTTTTTAGAGCTTTAACCTGTTAGAGAAGCTTACAGAAAAAATAAAGCTATATATAAAGAAGAACAAAAAAGAGAGAAAACATCAAAGATTGGTTATTGAGACCTACTTTTGGTATTTGTTTGTTTATTCTCTCCGAAGGCACAGATCCATCATCAGGTACTAATTGCAAGTCAATGTTAAGACCACTGTCTTTGCTTTTACCCGGACAAGCTTCTTCCTTAGAACTACATTTAAGAACAGATAAATCTTCTGCTACCGATTCTCGAGAAATTGTTTGCACGCCAACGTCAGCCTTATTTACTGGTGTAGTTGGCTTGAGATCAACAGGGTTAACAGAAAACCTGAACGACTTCTTCCTCAAAATGGCATTATTTTGGTTATTTTCGATAATTTGAAGACCATGATGTATAGTGGCTTCCAACTGCTCTGTTGGGGCAAGTGAACTCCTTCTAAGAATGGAAGAAACATTTGAAGGATCGCTTTTTGAAGTTTCTGTAAAATCAGACTTCAAATTTTGCAGGGCAGTTTTCTGAGATGCGGACATTGAAGATGAAGTCTTCGGACTTTTCCTGCTGCAATCATATGAGTCTTTGTAATCTTCTCGCTGCAGAGATTTTCTCTTTCCAGGAATGTTGTTATCTGGAAGAACGGGATTTTGCCCATTAAAATTCTCTACTTTAGGACTCCTTACATCTCCAATATCTTCTTTTTTTTCCATAGAACAGATTTTCACCTTCATTGAACTGTTCAAATGAGTAGATACTTCGACTTCGGCAGGAGATGGTTGTATACCAGCTTCTTTTTGGGGCTTCTCAACATCATTCTCATCGATTTCCATTTCTTCATCACTATCATCCTTAATAGTGGGTAGTACAGCGGGACGGCAAAGGCTCATTCTCAAAAGATTCAAACTCCGTGTCGCATTCCAACTGTTTGAATAACTTCCCGTGTTTCCAGGTGCAGCTACATTAGACTTCATTAATACAAGCTCTTCCTGTCGACCAAACATTTACACAACATATGTTACTTCAGATTTATATACCCTTGCATAAACTATCTTTTAACATACATATTTCTTAAAGTTCTAAATTTTCAATATATTCCTTCAAAACCTTAAATTCTTGCAAGATTACCCCTTTTAAAGGCTAAAATTCCTGTATTTACAACTCTTTAAAAACCTTTTTTCCAATAGAAAGCCAACTTTCCACCATAAAGTGGATGATTCCTGTACTTGAGGGTGTTTTCACAAAACTGAAACTGCACCTCGAAGGGTATGTATGAAAATTCAGATTTTACACAGGCATATATGGAGATAGATATGTATGTAAAAGACGATGCAGTACTAAATGCAATGAAACTTGATCAAGAGTAAAATGTGAACTTTAGTCCATACCTTCAGTTGTCGGATCTGCTCACGCAAGACATTGACGTCGTCCTGTGTAATTTCATTTACAACTGCTTTGTTTTTTATAGCCTTTGCACGCTGGGCAAATCTGAGAGTACTGAGAGTTTCACTCTTGCATCTACGTGTGAATAAAGTCTCATTTACAGAGATATTTGAGACAGAAAGAGAAGAAAAACTGATGGAAAAGCATTTAAGTATAAAAGGCAAATAAATCGATAACACTACCTTTGTGATGGTGAAATAGCACATATCATTGCTAGCTTTGCATTACCACCTAGAGATTCCTGCAGTAAAAATGTTAGTCTAGAATCTCGGTAAGGAATGTGCCTTTGTTTTCCGGACTGCGAAACTTCTGCTAAAATATTTATCAAGTTCCTGCAAGGACCAGATACAAAGATATAGAAAAGAGTCGAAAAGCTCAATTTATATGTACAAGAGCTGCAGTTTACTTCAATGTTTTCGGAAATGTAGTTATTCTTCTAAGCTCCTAGTAGAAGTTAGTTTAACTATCAACTAATATTAGTAAAATCTAGAGGATACAGTATAGAAATTTGTAGAGCTAAATAGACATTTAATGTACATTATAATATTGTCAATAACAATAGAGAACACTTCCTTTTTATATAATTTTGAGCCTCATAAATAAAATAAAAGAGTCTCTCCAAAAGGTTTGGTAGTTCTGATCTAGATGATATAAAGAATAATATCCAAACATAAAGCAGCAACAATTATACCCAAGTTGTGAAAGCGAACGATTTATATTCCCTGCTTCTTTCAAACGCTCCCCAGCAGCATTTGTTAGTTTCTGCCTCTCTGACCCAGCAAGATCAACCAAGTTAATTCTGCTAATTCTTGAGCTGTTTACACCATCTTTCACATTCTACAAGATATCAAAGTACAAAATTCACAAAGATGAGCGCTTTTCTTGAGAATTAGTATGCATATTTAAGCTATGGTTAATGACATATAATAATAGGTAGCCAAT
Organism: Tillandsia leiboldiana; assembly: GCA_029204045.2. NCBI lineage: Eukaryota > Viridiplantae > Streptophyta > Magnoliopsida > Poales > Bromeliaceae > Tillandsia > Tillandsia leiboldiana. The sequence continues at coordinate 36,433,485 of CM055073.1, read as the reverse complement.
GTAATAGACATGGCAAAAACTAACACCATATAGGGCATCAAACAGAGACCTATGCAAATGTTGTGTCCACATGAATACTAAGTAGGGAAAGCATAATCTTATTCTTGTATAAGAATGAAACAAGATGCAAAGCAAATTACAAAAGGATAGGTGGGTTTGAGCAGTAAGTCTATCCCAGTAAAATTTATTCCATTCCTTGAAGGAGGAACTTACCTTTGTGACAATAATATATTTAAATTTAATCAGACTCCTAACCAACGATTGGCCAAGGGCTCTTCAGTAGATCAAACTCATACAGCAGATAGACTGAATAAGTGGGACATAAAATAACAGAGACAAAAAGCACGTTATGTTCTTCCCAACAGTACAACTACAAACAAAAGGCTTTCTATTTCTCCAGCAGAGCACTACTAGCTTTGCCAAAACCATACATTAGACCCTTGTTTATTCGATAAAAAAATCCTTTCCTTGAGCAAACTAAAAGCATTGGTGTTCGCATACAGTCTAAAAGATGAAATAGTAGATCACAAGTAAGACTAAAACAATACCTTGGATTGACATTTAATAACACAAGTGAAAACACAATGTGAACGAGAACTCTCCGAATTTACAGTGGTTGCACCCGTCCTTCTATTTGCCAGTCCCTGCAACAGCAAAAGAAAGTTTTTAATGGATATGGATATGCTTTAAGGGATGCTAAACAATCAGAATGAGATATAAGTGAGTCAGTTCTTCATGTATAAAACTTTTAGGTGGAAGTAAAGAGGCTTACTAGGCAAATCAATTTAGTTGCAAATGAAATACCAAATTTAATGTCTACAATTATAACAGCAATCAAAGGATTATAATGCAAATCAGAATATTTTGAAAATTCCTAAGGGAAATCAGCTATGATCAGCATGTCAAGAAAACATAGTCCTGAGTTCAAATACAAAGTAAGAGACGGTCAACTGCGAAACAAAGTTAAGAATCTTGAAAAGAGAATATTGAACAAGAACCCCGTTTGAAATTGCTGGATCAAGTTGCAACCTAAAAGGGATGAGTTGATCAATGTACTAAGAAGTCAAAAGAAAGCTTTCTAATGAAAAAGGAAACAATGCAGATTGTTAGGAATCTGTGACTTACATTGATACAAGATTTTCTCTAATACCAGTCTGCTATGACAAAAACGGGAAAGATCTAGTTTGTCAGACGCGAAAATACCAAAAAAAAATCGAGAAAGAGAGAAAAAAATAAAACGTACAAATATTTATGTGGTTCGGTCACTGGCCTACATCCACAGGCAAAGATGGTCACTGGCCTACATCCACAGGCAAAGACACAATGGAGATTTTCATTATAATCAAAATGGTGTACAAAATATGCTTCTCACAAAACCTTAATCCCAAAAATACGCCCATACTACTCATCTGTCACACCAAATTAATGGAATAAAAGCTATGCATATAATAGTGGCTAAATCCTAATACAATTAGGAATACAAATTCATTGAGACTAAAAATAATCTCAATAAGATCAAACATAATCTAAACTTAATAGGATAATCAAAACATAATAGAATTAGAAAACTTTGCGGTTCTAGAATTCGAGACATATGTAACAATCTCCACCTTAACTTAAATTCTGTCTTCTCCACCAAAATTCCAAAAGCTCTTGAAGTGCTGCTGCACATAAAAATCAAATGTATGGAATACTTAAATTTGATCTCCAAAAGAAACTTAATGAGCAAATCCGTGAGATTCTCTAAAGTGCCAATCTTCTCATTCTCTAGTTATGCTTTTTGCAACATCTGTTGTATCAGAACAACAACTTGCCGTAGAGCAACTACTAGAGCGATCAAACTTCTCGATCTCAAACTTCGTCGACATCTTGAACACCCAAACGAACAACCCGGCTACAATACCAATTTGTTAAGAATCCACGACTTACACTGATATCAGATATTCTCTAATACCAATCTGGGCATTGTTTGGGTTCGCCCAAAATCAAATTGAACCCAAAATAGATTTATATCTAGGCCTCCTAAGCACACACACAAAATAAATAAATAAATAAATAAATAAATAAATAAATAAATAAAATAATAAATAAATAAAATCACACTGCCTCTCAACAAGATCCCAAAAAATCTGGGATCACAATTCATGTCCCTCACACATCACAGCTCTCGAATTTTCGAAATCTCCTTTCGATTCACAAAGATCTGGCACAATCATGATCACGATCTTGAAGATCCGAAGGATCTAGCTCTCGGAAGCCTATAAATAGGGCAACGAGGAAACGGGGGGAGCAGCACACCCACACCTACACACCCAATCAAGAAGAAAGCGAAGAAAAGCAAAGTAAAAAAAGAAAAAAAAAAAAAAAAAAAGTAGAGAAGGAAGAGCAGAGAAGAAACGAAGTAAAAATAAGTAGAAGAAAAAAAGAAAATCAAATGAGAGAAGTCGTGATCTTTTTTCTCTGTCTGCTGTTGTCGCTGCACAAGCCGCCGCCGCCATGTTCGCCACACAACACCGCCCAAGCCACCAGCTTGTCCGCTACCACCGTCTCTCGAGTCACTACCGTCGTGTCTGCCACTATCGCCGTCCAAGCCACCGCCGTCACCAAAGCCGATCGACCACCCCTGCTGCTTCCTTTCTTAAAAAAATTGTCTACTTTTTGCTCCCTTTCTTAAACTGATTACGCTGGAAATTCGAAGTCATTCATGTAAACGTCGTTTATCTGTTTGTTTAAAAATAAGGCACAAGTGATTGAGGGTTGGGGACTTTCATATATGCAATATGTATTTGTTTATCTCTCGTTTAAGTTGGAAATAGCCAAGTCCTCATAATATTGTGCATTAAATTGAAGATGGCTCAAATAGAAAGCTCTTCCTTTTTGAGTATTCCTTTTTGAGTATTATCATAGTACTTTAAATTTGTACTTAATCTTGTTGCACTTATTATAGACTTTATATTTTATTTTTCCAAACAATTATATACAACGAACTCCAAGCTAGCTTTTTTATTATCATTATTGTTATTATTATTAGAATTATTATTATTTTCTTTCAAAAAAAAACATATTAAGTGAAGTGAATTATTATTCGGTAAAGTCAATACCAGTTTCAAAGTTTCAGGATTTAAGCCTAACTGAAAAGAGACCATGCTTAATTGAAGACTTTATGGTTATCATAAGCTCGTGTGTGTGTGTGTGTGTGTGTGTGTGTGTGTGTGTGTGTGTGTGTGTGTGACAGAATGGTATTTTGATGCTCTACTAATATTCATGCAATATTGTTATTATTATTATAATTATTATTGTTGTTGTTGTTGTTGTTAATTAAAAAAAAAATTATTTAGAGGATGGTATTTTGATTACGACCAGCTTAATTGGAGGTGGCCCGAATGTGACAGAAGGACGTAATTAATCGGATATCTGCGAGTACTCGGGAAGCATGAACCCTTTAATCTTTGATCCTTTTAAATCTTTTTTTGGACTATATACATTTTTCTCGCTATTTAAGGATAGAGAAAGGTGCATCCCTAATAAATAACCATATATATTTACTTATTCACCATAAAATCCTCGTTTTCCTCTTTTTCGGAAAAACACAGTCTATATAATGATAGTTCGTCGAGCACGAAAATACCAAAAAAGAATCAAAAAAGAGAAGAAAAATAAAGTGCACAAATATTTATGTGGTTCGGCCACTGGCCTACATCCACAGACGTAGACGTAGTGAAAATTTTCATTACAATCAAAGTGAAGTACAAAATGCCTCTCGCAAAATCCTAGTCCCAAAAATACACCCATACTTCTCATCTGCATCACCAAATTAATAGACTAAAGAGTATACATATAATAGTGGCTAAATTCTAATACAACTAGAAATACAAATCCAATAAGACTAGGAATAATCTCAATAAGATTAGGCATAATCTAATTTAAACTTAATGGGATAACCAAAACAGAATAGAGTTAAAAAACCTTACGGCCCCAAAAATTCAAGACATATTTAACACGGATAAATAATAAAAGAATGAATCGACCAAGCAAGAAAATTAAAACAACCATTCTATATCTACATCACCGTGATATGTTGTGACAAAAGTCACCAAACAATTCATTTCAATAAACAATGAAATCAGCAGCATTACTCATGCGTACTATAAAAGAAAAAGGCATCACAAATAGCTTTAGCGAATTTTAGGAAGTGGTAATAGTCCATGCACCTTTATTAGCAACTGAGTTACGTCCTTCATTGTGAAGACATACTCCTCTGTCAATGAGTCAACATGAACACCAATTCTACCATATTCTCTGATCTGGAAAAGAATGAGCAACATCAACGAACTGAAAGAAAGCCAACAACTAAAATGAAATCATAGAGCAATTTTATTTTTTGACCTGAAGATTCCTTTGCGTCAGATCCAACAAATCAGTTATTTGCTCATTGTAAATCTGTAAAGAAATAAGTATACCGCATTAATGACAAGCTAGTGCAACAAATAATAAAAAAATTAATGCTTTCTACGTAGTGTCACTGCAACTTGCCTCTAGAAAAGAGCAGCAGCACTGATAAGTCAACTGCCTATCGGAATGCTTATTTTGCTCCTGTGAATTAAATGTAAAAGCATGAGACTAAACAAACAGAATGCCTTTAATGCTGTAAAAAGATATGAGAGCTACGCACTTCCTCTATACGAGTAAATAATCTTTCAAAGACTCGAGGAGTTAATCCTTTCTCGTTATTGCTTGAGCCATCTTCCAACAAGGCACTTGGAGGTCCCCACATCGTGTATGTCTTCCCACTGCCAGTCTTTTGGAGGAATAATGTGGAGCCAGTTAATTATAAAAAAAAATTACGACAGAAGAAATTTACAATAAACGAAGTAATTGAAGCCAAGAATACCTGTCCATACGCAAATATTGAACTGTTGAACCCAGCCAAGCAGTTTTCCACCAGAGGGAGCCCAACAAGGTGGAATATGTCATCCTGTGTATGCCATACATTAAACAAGAAAATGTCTTCCCTCTCAAAATTCAAATGCCACAACATGACAAAAAAGCAAAAACTAGCATAGTGAAATGTCAGAATACTCCCCACATTTTTGGCTTAGTATGACATGGTCCCCTGTACTTTCACTTAAGCAGATTAGTCCATGATCTTACTTAATTTTCGAAATGGTATTCCTGACAGGATTAGGAGATTTGACTGCAAATTTCTATTATCATGTTCAATGAAATTTTCATTCGCCTTCGCTCTTAACTAAGCCCTGTAGTAAAATGTTTTTAAAGTGCTAACAATGAATGTGGTCACACGGAGAGCATGTTTTGAAACAAATCTCATTGGAGAAACTATGTAAAACCAATCTGTTTTACACTAAACTAAACCCTAAATTCTAGAAGTTCAAGAACTATCCCTAAATTTTGCCCTAAACTTAGGTTTGAAGCTCAAAAGAACATTTTTACCTGTGTGGATGTGATACCGGCGACCGAATCAAAGGTAAACGTGTGATCAAGAATCGAAACAGAGTTATCGGAGATCTTCTGCACAATAACATCTCCTTCTTCCTCCTCATTGTTCGGAGGTCGAATCCTCACAACAACCTGAAAAACACAACAAGAGATATCAAAAAACAAAGCAAAAATGAATCTTTAAGCATGCATCGTTCTCTAATCTTGATTTGCTGAACCCTAGAAACAAGATCTCACCTGAACACCGGAATCCAAAGTGTTGGAGGCGGTGGATACGTTCTCCGCCAGGGCTTCGGAGCTAATTAGCTTCCGCTTGACGAGGTTGCCGACGCTGAGGGGGGGCCTCGGCGGGAGCGGGCTCCGGGTCCTGGCGCCGGCGAGGGATTTCCCGGAGGCGGCTGCCGACGGGGACCGGAATGGCGAGGAATCCGGCAGGTTAGGGTTAGGGCTAAGGTTGGGGTCGACGTTCTCCTTTGGTATCCGGGGTGGGCGATGCTTGTGGGAGGAGGAGGAGGAGGGGGTTAGGGTTTCGGGGGGAGGGTGAGCTCTCCCACTCCTAGGGTTGTTGAAAAGGGCCTTCATGGAGAGAGAGAGAGAGAGAGAGAGAGAGAGAGAGAGACGTTGGAGACGAAGAGAGGGAGACGAGGGATTTGAAATGGCGGAAGGGTAGAACAGTAATTTCGATTATGTCGGCACTGAACAATTAAAAACTATTTTTGGAATTTTTTTGGGGGGGAATTTGGTGTTTTCTTTTTGGGCCAACATTTTAATTCTGGGTGTAAAAATTTTAAAAATATAAATGTTTTTTTAAAAAAAAAATTGCTAAAGATTTATTTTATTTGACTTTAAACATAATAATTAGTAAAAGTTTAAATAATATATGTTAAATTTAAAATTTAAAATAATTTAAATTGATGACATGTTTGGTTTGAACAATTTGAAACTTGAAACGAAAATCAGAATGATTCATTCCTATTTTTTGTATTTGTTTCGAGGGAATCAAATAATCTCAAAATAATTCTTACTCTTTTGAGATAAAAATCAGTTTTGATTTAGAAAAGATTAAAAAAAGAATTTACTTTTTTATTAATAATTTTTTACATTCAAATAGCGATCTATATTTAATTTTAGAATAAATTATTGATTTTAAATTTGAATTTGAACTATAAATTTAAATTATTTTTTAAATTTTTTAATTTCAAATTTAAATTCTAATATAAATTTTAATATTTGAATTTTAGTTCTAAATTTGATTTTAAGCTCAAATTTGAATTGTAAATTCAAATTTTAATTTTAAATTTTGATTATGATTTTAGATATTAAAATTAAAAATTAATTTTTTAATTTTAATTTTAATTTTAATATTATTTCGATTTCAATTTATTTTATAAACCAAACAAATTAAGAATTTTCATCATTATATTTTCGATTCCGATCCATATTCATTCACATTCCGATTTGATTTTTATTTAGAATTAAACGTGACCTAAATGTATACAAATCGAAATCAAGTTGTCATATGAAAATAATGCAAGAGATCATAAAATACATTAGATCTAAAAAAATAGTGTAGATTTTAAACTTTCTTATTCAGCAACTTATATTGGATCTTTGACTCATCAAGTTTTTTTTTAATACAAAAATTTTTAAAAAAATTTACATTTTAGAACGGTATAAGATTTATGTTTGTAGCAATGCTCTTTATTCATTACTTTTAAAAAGACTTGGGCCGCGTTCCGTAACGAGAATTAGGGGATAAGGGCTTATTCCTCCTAGTTATATCCAAACGCAATTAAATAGAAGTGGAAATAGTTATTCTGGTCTTTCTGGAATAAACTGGTATAAGACTGAAATTACTATTCTAGCCTTTTTCTGGAACAAGACTTGTTCTCATTTGAGAATAAGCTTAATTAAATTAATATAATTTTAATTATTATTTTAACTCTTTAATTAATCTAATATTTTAATTAATTTAATTATTTTATTACCTAATTATTTAAGTATTTAGATAATTAACTAATTATTTAAGACAATTAAAATTAAAAATTTTAATATTTATAAATTTTTAAATTTTAAATTTTAAATTTTATAGCTTTTAAAATTTTTAACTTTAATTTTTAATAAATTTATCATATAATTTTAATAAATTATATGATAAATTTTTTTAATAATTTTTTTTATATATAAATAAAATATAAATTTTAATAATTTTTGTTAATAAATATTTTAAATTAAATATTTAAAATTATATCAGTAAATTAAAATTTTAGTCCTCTTTATTCTTCTTATTCCTCTTTAATTTACCAAACACAATTTTCTTTATACCCGGTATAACTCTTAAACCCAACCAAATAAAAATTTACACTAGTTCCTGCTAATACCATAACTTATACCTATTTCCGGTATAACTAAATTTTTCTTATCCCCGAACCAAACGCAGCCTTGATGATAGAAAGCAAAACAAATCATCTTATTCTTTTTTTTTTCTCAAATTTTTTGCCTAAATTTTATCTGCATACTAAGACAAATTAAGATTAATTATGGAGAACAAATACTAAAGCTTAATTTGATAATATGGTGACTTAAAATATATATTTTGTAATTTAAATTTTTTCTCATCTAATATTATAAAATTATGGTTCAGACCCTACCCAAAAACATGTGACTATAATATAAAATAAGAAAAAATTTAAAACACTTTAAAATTTGTGAACCTCCGAAAACAAACAAATAAAAGAAAAGGTTGAATTCCGAAAAATTTAAACTTCATTGCATTTAAATTCAACCACCATCTAAGCTACCTCAATCCAAAGAAGATGAAAATAACCCAAATGGCAAAAAAAATATGTATATATATATATATATATATATATTAAAAAGCAGGTTAACAAGGATGGTAAAAACTTACACTCTTAGAAGCACTATTTTCCCTTCAATGCGCACCGCGAAAAAGCATTAGACAACTTAAAACAACCTCGAGTTCGCAACAGAGTTCTTCCCCGATGGTTCAAATTGCAAGTCCTACATAATAAGTTTCATTAGGGCAGAGCCTTCTAGAACATCATCAAACTATCTCCAAACTACCCTGGAAAAATCTAAAACAAAGTCAGAATAATACAATTATCTCTGGTTCTGCAGCACAGTAAGCAACAAGCTTTGTATCATCTATTATACTTCAATATGGAAAACGGTAAAAGTAAACCGAAAACTAGTGGTTGGCGTCCGCAAGTTGAGAATAGGAAAATCCGGGTTGTGAAGGAGCTGCTGCAGTAGGAGCAGCAGTGGAAGCACCAAAGGCCTCGTAGCTCGCAGAAGAAGGGGCCATGGGAGAGGCTCCGGAACCCGGCGGGGTCAATGTCGGCGGCCGTGGGAGAATCGCCATTTGCATCTGCATGGAAGTGGCGCCTGGCGGTACCATTTGGGGTGGAACAGTTGGAGCGCCTGGAGCCGCGGCATAACCTGTTAATAAAAAATGCAAGATTATTCGGCTTAGTGTTAATACGGCGTGCTTACATGCGCTTGTCCCATGATGTTCATGTATAGGTAGGTATAAATAAACATTTGAAATAAGGTCAAACTAAATAATCACAAACATAGAGAACGATTCAAGGCCAGTAGTCAAAATTTTCGCAATTAATCCCATAAATAAAAGACATAAATTTCAGGGAAGTTGTAGTCTGCTAATGTTTCATGACATCCAAGTTTTCCCAACTGCTAGTCATAATTTATAAGCACTATATCAAAACCCGAAAAAAACAAAAGGAAAAGAAAAGAAAAAAGCGCTTCGTTGGTGCACGGGTAAGGGCCAGTTTGGTATTCCGATTTATCTAATGCTATTAAATAAAATGGAGTTGGGATAAAAACATATAGGAATATGCCTCTGTGTTTTCCGGTGGGACCGCAGAAACTATATCATAACCGACTCATTGCGATATGCGGAAGGCGATATTACATACGGAAACAAGCATGATATTTTTTCATCGTACTTTCTCAGAGCACGTAATGCAATCTCCCCGCAATCCCAAACAGAGCCTAAATCTACTCGTGATCTTCAAGTTAATTTTGAATTCCTTTCGCCGCATGTAATTAGGGCTGAATGTTCGACTCTACACTAAACATTCTCAATCCAGATTCTTCTCATACATAGCATAGTGAAAGGAATTCTTTTCACTGTGCTGTGTTTAATAGGTTGCCATTTAAATACAAATAATGGCTTTTGATCAAGTCATCCGTTGAGACTTGGTTACTGAAAATTAATAGGTAAAAATGTATCGAGACCCCCTCAACTGTAGGCTATTCTAAAACAGCCCCCCGAAATTTTTTTAATTGAGATTCTTGGAATTAAGAGATTTTAGACAAATAGAAATTTCACCAATTTAATTAATATATCCATCAAAGTTAATAGTTTAAACTATTTTACAGCAAATAAAATTGGGCAAATTAATTGCTAATAACTCACTGAGCCACGAAATTTTGCTTAATAACTATAAAAACTCAAATAAAAAAAAAAAAGAAGATAAGGTGTGTCAATAAAAAAATTTAAGTTGACGGGCTTATTTCAGAATGGCCTACAGTTGAGGGGGCCTCGATACATTTTTACCAAATTAATTTTCGTAGGTTATGTGCGTTCTATCACATCTACTACATTTCTAAATTCTAATACTTCTTCCTCTCTTTCTTCTAGTTCTTCCAGTTTTGTTACGCCTTAACTCCAGGCTACAGTAATTTGCCACTTGAAAATGTTTTCTTGTTGACCCAAAAAAAATATACACCACAAGATAGTTCTTGTCTTTCGGCTAGTTATCAGACGTAAATCAAATACAAAATTTTCTGAGGTATCTCGCTCTTCTTAACCATCTAAATGCATAATAAAATTATGAATGTGTTTTACAACTAAATGACGAAAGACAACTTATGCAGAAGGAAACTTCCAAGCGTCGAATTCAGTATTCAGCATTCAATTAATAAATCAAGAAATATGACCTAAATTACCCTAGAAAAATAAAGCAGGAAAATGATCAATCTTCATTAGCATTGCAACATTGCCGCATAAGCGTTAGATAATCGAAATCAAAATTCCACAAAATTAAGCACCAGAAAACAAAGAAGAGGAACTGAAATGGCTTTAATTTACCCGGAGGGGTCGGCAAAACAGGGGGTCTGACTCCTGGAATTCCCGGAGTTGCCCCAATCTGCAGAACTGGTGGTGGTAGAACCGGAAGACGAGGCCTCGGCATACCTCCAGGCATAGAGAGAAGATGTTGGTTAAAAGCAGCACCCACTTGTTGCTGGAAAGCAGCAGCCTGTCCCAAATGCTCTTTGATTCTTTGATCAATTAAGCTTTGAGTCTGCTGCTCTTCGAATTGCTGATAATAGGATCGTACATTTGCCTGACATAACAATATATAAAATGAGCAAACATTAGATAGCGGAAGAAAAGTTGAAACATAGAAGATATCATTGCCTGCAGACACAGCGACCCACGTCAGCCATGCACAGTGATGATCTGCCCTTGTCCCCTTCTCTTACTCCAATCACCACTATCAAAGTAAGTTGCGGCCGTCTCTTTGATTTTGAAGAGATTTTTTGGTGGATTGTTTGGATTGGAAATCCAAGAGGGGCCGGGGGTATGGCAGTGCAGTGGGTGATGTGGCACACCTGCTGTAGGCAATACTTTCTCGAATGGTAACCTTGAGTATAATAAGAGAAATTTTCATACCTTGTGCTTGTATCCAGCATTATGTTGCTTTCTAACAGATGGCTGCATCAATTAAATCAACAGTGAGCAATATTTATATGTTGAAGAAAATATCAAAAAGCAGGTCAAAAAAATAACCAGAAAATTGCAGGTATGAAGCCTCAAATATCAACAAATAGAACTAAAAGGGAAGCTAATACCAGGGTGAATGGTGTAGTATAATTAGAAGCTGAAGAAAATAGATACTGATTAATAAGAACGATTAGTGGCATCAGAAGGTGAAACTATGCAGTAGGACCTCATCTTCATGAACATGAAACAAATTCTGGATTATCAAATGGCATCAATATTAGACTAGACCATAAAATAGAGAGTCTGCTTGCATTGCACCGATATTTACCAAGAATAATAAGAAAAAAATAGCTTTTAATTAGTTAATTAAAAAGACGACTGTAAGAAGATGATCTCTTTTCTAGTTTTTCCTTTTTTTCTTCTTTTCTTTTAGTTAAAGATATTTGTTAGTTTATTCGTCTCAAAAGATTACTTACATAAACCATTATTTGCCCATTTTCTTTTCCTTTTGTCTCTGCTCTTTAAATCTATTATATTAGTGAGGATTTTCCTCATCATTGATTAGGATGTCTACAATGTAGACCCCTAAGTACCATAAGCTGCAAGCACAGGTCATTTAGTTTTTATATGAAAAAATTTGCACATTTCTAGAATACAAATTTGCTACAAGAATGTTGAAGTGTTAATTTTTCTTTATAATGGTGTAGAATATATTATCCATTTTTGCACTGAACTCTTTCTTGGAAATGCCCTTCATCAACGAGAGGGACATCAATCTTTTCTCAATCACTTAATCAATTAGAATTTTTCTTTTCCATTCATCCCCCTTGGATGTTTCCACCAAAGTAATAAGAACATCATTCCAAATAAAAATTGAACTTTATCATCAAGTCACAAATAGCCAACGCTAGTAAAACTAAAGATATTCTGCCAAAGCATAGTGAATTCCTGATAGAAAGTTTATTAATTGTGAATAGTTTATTGCTAAAGGACACATTGATTTCAAGAAAATCTCAGTTCACTTTAAGAAAACAACACTAATCAAAATATATATAAAAAAAAGGGACTGCCAGTGTAAAAGCAAACTTGCTTCTGAAACCCAGCAGTCTGAATAAGAAACCACGTAAGTACAGACTAATATACCTCTCAACCTTAAAAGACCTGAAGATGTGAGGGAAAAAGAAGAAAGTGGTTACACCAATACTAACAACTCCATACCATTTAGATCCCATATAAGGCAATCTAAATCTTATTTTAACACAAAAAATCAATTCTAGGTTTCAACCAATCATAAATGGATCTTGAAGGAAGACAACACAGAAAAATATAGCTATCATCATCCTGAAGAAATCTTGTTTGATTGGAAGGATAGAGTGGGCAGATTCGTAAGATTCCCTATTAGTGCTATTGAACTGTTAGAACGTACAAATGATGCAAACCTATTTACTGTTGGGAGAAGTAAATATCCCAACTTGCTGCTTCATTCCCACAGATAGAGATACAGTATCGGGTGAATATATGAAACTTCATATATAATCAGCTTCTCTTGGTAATCCCACCACTATTCCCCACCACACAAATAGAGAAAGTAAGTTCCCATGGAAGATTTTCGCCCCTATCCCTAAGAAATGCTCCAACCAAATACAGTCCATCTCAATCCTAAAAATACATAACCTTACCGGAAAGAACAATCAGTATCAACCCTTCCAACTAATGGATTTCTCTTGTCCTAGAACTATGAGTCTCGTAGCGCATAGCATCTATCAAATTTGCAAATGATGTGTAGATATCTATCTGAAACTTAATTTTAAACTCCTCAAAAGCACACAATAGGTTCCTAAAGGTCAATAGTTTATAAAAGAATAATTTGCAAGAAAAAAATGAAAACCCAGTCACCTCAAATGCCAAACAACACCATGTAATACAAAAATTCTAACCCAATTTAAATAGTCCCATTCCAAACTTTGAAAACAAGGTTCAACAAAAACAAAGCAAAAAAAAAAGTTCCACTGTGCATCCTTACATCATAACTTCATACACATTAAGAACTCACAAAAGGACAATTCTACTTGCTCAAGAATTACTTCCCTCATGTGAATATTCTATCTCTCCAACAGCTGCATGCTAAAATCTACAAACAGCGTCCATAGTCAATCATTACAAAATAAATGACAATGATTGTACAAACAGTGTGACATATTGAAGGTGATAATCAAGTTTAAAATAGCATCGAGGACCAATCCATCAAGAACTGAATTGCCTGTTTGGCCTGGCTTCTGGAAAAAGTTCCCTATTCCAAATGCTCTAAAGTAGGAGATTCTAGAAATCAGACATTTTGGCAACGAAAAACTGGAGCTTTTGCGAACGAAACTAAAATATATTTTTAGGTCTTAAAAGTAGAAGACCCAATGTAAAGCTTCTACTGTAGTAAGAAGCTATTGAAGAGATTTTTTAAACGTGATAGTCTTGAGCGCATCTTCGAATAGCATTAGTGAGACAGCCTTTCTGTAGAAGCTTGGGCCTGGCCAAACAGGTTTCTAATTCTAAATAGAAACAGATTTAACCTGAACAGCTTATAAGTTTCCAGACTTGGCAGCTCTGCAGTAACAACAAATACATAGCAGTAACAGCCCACATAGAACAATAGCAGCAGCACCTCGGCATTAATAATAAAGCTAAATGATTATCCACAACATCAATGTATTTGCTCTCAATCTAGGATTTAAGTATCCATCGGCACGAGCCGTATCCACCGTGCCGTACCGTGCCAACAAGATACCGGCACGATACAGCTCTCGTGCCGATGGCATAATTCAAAACCCTTTTTTCTTAAATTTACTAAATAATTTTCTCAATAAAGTTCAAAATATTCGATAAAGATACATAATAAGCAATTAAAATATTTTGTTGCTAAAGAAAATAAATATTTCATGCCATTATGTGTCGGCACGTATGTATTTTTTGTGACTGGCACTCATCGGCACGGCTCGCCACGCACCATGCCGTACCTTGCCGGCAAGTTTTCGGCACGACCCCGTGCCACGGCACTTAAATCCTTGCTCTCGATACAATCTATTCCTATATTTCCATCAAAAGTGTACTTGAAAAGTTATGCGCAGCTCAAACACAAACAGATCAATGCAATCAACCCTTTTGACATTTAGGGCCTCTTTGGCCCTACTTTTTCTTCTACTTTCAGCTAGAGTCATATGCAATACTGTGTTTAACAATTAGAAAAGTCTGAAGCTTCTGTGGTAGCAGGAAACACAACACAAAAAAGGTGATTTTGAGACCCAAAAGCACACAAGCTCTAATTAGAAGCTTCTAATTCTACTACAGAGAGAAGCAACTATGGGGGGCTCAAAGTTAATTATCCTAATCGCACTGCATCTAACTATACCCTTCCTCACCACTTGCAACAACTTCAAATTCGCAAAATTGAAATATTCACAAAATGATTCTTTATTATACAAATAGAAGACACAAAACCCTACAAATTCCACAATCCACAAACAATATACAAAAAAAATAAACAAAAAAATCAAAGGGAAGATGCTTACGGAATCGTGGGTGAGGTACGTGTCGCAGTAATCACAGTAATACCTGAAACCACAAAGAAGAAGATTAAGAAGATTATAGATTGATTAAGGATTGGAAAAATGTATAAAAACATGATTAATTCGAGAAGAGATTAGATGAGAGAGAGAGAGAGAGAGGAGAGATTAGGGTTTACCGAGGCATGGCGAAGAGGGAAAAGAGAGATCGCGAAGCTTCTCCTCTGATCGCCGAAGCTTCGGGAACGAAAGAGGTGGTGCGCTTCGTGAACGAAAGAGAGAGAGAGAGAGAGAGAGAGAGAGAGAGAGAGAAGAGGTGGTGCGATGGAGAAGGGAGGGTGGAATGGAAGTTAAAATGTATAGAAACACCCTTAATTATAACATATTTTGAAATAGAACCTTCAATATTGGACTTTTTTGAAAAATACTTTTTGTATACTTTGTGATGGAGTATATATCTTATATATCATCTATTTTAGGATGGAGTGAATTTTACTAATTATTTCTAAATGACTAGTCTAAAAAATTTCATCATTAGATGAATGGAATATACATTATACAAGAATGTATGAGTAGCATTTTTCGAACTATTTTTTTAATTTAATTTTTTAAAAGTTTATAATTTTTTAAATAATTCGGTACAAAAATTACTTAGCCAAATAATTCTATTTTGTCCGACTCAACGACAACGGAGAAGAAGATGGTGAATCGTTTCTGATCTTTAATGAAATTTATGATTAATCAAATAAAAAAATTTTAAAAGAATTATTTAAAAAATTAAAAATTTATTCAGAATTATTGTAAAAAAAAAATCCCTGGATACTATATGCAATGCGATACATACATGTGGAAAGGGGTTGGTAAATTACATACGTATCCTTACAAATGATAACTTTTATATTATTCCTATAAATATTTAGTTATCATTTATATTTTTCGGAAGTAATATATTTTGCAAATATATTCCTCTCCAATAGTTCTTTGATTAAAATTGACTTTTATTCTACAAAATTATAAATATTATTTTATTTATATTTAAAATAATTTATTAATTTTATTAATTGTAGTCTAACCTTCATACCATTCCAAATGAACGACAAATTATAAATTCTAAAAAAAAAAAATTGAAAGAGAAGGGTATAATTGTTCAAATGGTAAAAATTTAGCGGTTAATCAATGATAATTAATCTATTAGAATATATTTACAAATTTTAAAGTTTTGGAGAGATTTGAGCAAAAAAAAATTCACTTGTATATTCTAAAAGTGATGTGTAGATCATACAATTCGGTTTCATAAAAATTCAAATATCTTTAGTTGAAAAAAAATAATGACAAGTATAAAATAAGGCTAAATTACAGAAAACATTCATCTAATATCTCGTTTTTTCACTTTACCTTTCTATCTTTTAAAAGTTAATAATCTGTCCTCTCGTAATTACCGAAATATACAGTTACCCTCCCGCCGTCACGAAACCGTGAGTAAACCGTCAAGTTTTTGAAAAAAAAAAAAATTAATATACCTAAAATACCCTCAATAAATGTCGAAAAATAAGTTAAAATGCATTCTCTCTCTCTTCAATATAAGGTAAGGGCATAATGATCATTTTACCCCCTCCGTTAACGGCGTTGTCCCCTAAAGACATTTCGGTAACTACGAGGGGGCAGATTGTCGACTTTTAAAAAACAGAAATATAAAATAAAAAAACGAAATATTAGATGAAATTTTTTTGTAATTTAGCCATAAAATAATGACCTTTCAATGAATAGATTTTAAAAGTAGGCCATCTAGGAAAGCAAATTAATCCCAGGTGGTGAGAGCTCTCGATTTGATTCTTTCCCAATGGAGCAGTAAGCGGGAACTAGGAGTGAGAGGAGACCTTTTTTTTTCATTTGATCCATCCTAATTCCACGAGGTATCGTTTGGTTCGGGAATTAGTGTGAATTAACAGTACCAGGTATAAGTATAAAGTTAAGTATAAGATAGGATAAATAAAAATAGTGTTTGGTTGGGATATAGGTTAGTACCGATATAAGAAAAATAGTGTTTGGTTGGAATTGAAGAATAAGAAAGATAAATAGTTGCCTTTTGAGTAAAAAGACGAAAATGCCCTTACCTGTTTATGTGTATTAAAATTTGATAAATAAATATTGTATTATAACTTTTTAAATATAATAATTGTAAGATATATTATGTAATTAATTAGATAATATATAAAATTAGTGTTAATTATTTGAGCAATGCTACATGTACACCCCTTGGGGGTGTACATCATACACCCCCACCCATCTAATGGTGGGGGTGTATTTTAGGGGTCACATCATGTGACCCCTCATCACACCCCCACCCTAGATGGGTGGGGGTGTGAGATGTACACCCCTTAGGGGGGTGTACATGTAGTATTTTCCTAATTATTTATATATAAAAAATGATTAATATTTTATAAAAATTATAATAAATTTTTCTGGTAAGATATATAATTTTAAAAAATCAATATTTATTGTTAATTAGTGTTAAAATTATTGTTAATTATTTTTTATTCTAAATTTTGTATTAATTATTTATTTTGCGTTGGCGAATGAGGATGCGGTACGGGGGAGAGGTATTTTAGCCGGCGGCGACGACAAAGATACAGAGAAGGCCGAGAGGCGGCGGCGGCGACGATAATAATTATTATTTATTATTTATTTTGATTTTTTAATAATTATTATACTTATCTATTAATTAATAAATTAAATAGTATATAAAATTAGTGTTATTTATTTATATTTAAAAATGGATTAATATTATCTAAAAATTACAATAATTATTCCTGGTAATATATAAAATTTAAAAAATTCAATAATTAGTGTTAATTAGTGTTAATTTAGTGTTATTTAATTTTTCTGCTAAAATTTTTCTTAATTATTTTTTATGCGTTCGGAACGATGATGCGATACGGGAGAGATTTTATAGTCGGCGGCGACGAGGAGCTACAAGGGAGAGCAAGAGGCGGGGGCGGCAACGATGATAATAATAAGTAATTATAATTTAATTTGTATTATTTAAATAATCATTGTAATAATCTAAATTATTAAATTAAATGCTATATAAAATTTGAGTTATATTGTATGTTATTTTTTTCCACAAAAATCTTCATAATCATCATCATCATGTAAATTATTTAAAATTTTAAAAATATGTAATATTTTACAATAATTACAATATTAGCATTATGTAAAAAGATATTATTTCTAAAATTCAATACAAAATTTATAAAATTAAACATTAAATACTAAAATTTCATAATTTTTTTTCTACAACTAAGTTGCTCAATACATTACTATACTAACGTAGATAACAAAATATCACAGATAAACAAAATAAACTATTAAACATTACAGATAAACAATCCAAATAACAATCCAATTAACATTACAGATAAACAAAATAAACTATTAAACAAGCAGACTAACATTATATTACAATATTAATTCTAACTTCTATTATTCCACAACTCCTCCGTAATTAGAGTGCGAATGTCGTCTCCCCGCCGTGACTCTGATGTAGTATAAGAAGTAGTCGGCACTTCCACTTCATCCTCTGGAGGCTCTGAGTTTTGCGCTTCGTTAAAATATCTGTCATTTCCTTGTTGCCGTCGAATAAAATTATGGAGCACACAACATGCCATAGCAATGTGACACTGCACTCTATAAGGAAACGGTGTAGCAATAGTTAAAATTTTAAATCGCTTTTTTAAAATTCCAAATGCCTTCTCTACCACATTTCTTAATTGGGCGTGCCGATGATTATACAATTCTTTGGGCGAACGATGAATACGACCACGACTGTTACTATCAAATTGACTCAGATGGTATCGCTCGCCTCTATAAGGCGCCAGAAATTTATCGGTATTCGCGTATCCGGAATCAATGAGATAATATTTTCATGTATATATAACAGAAGTGTATACAACTTGTAATAAATAATTTTAAGCAATAATAATGAAAATATATATGAATAATTTCTTCTAAAATGATACCTTCAGGAACAGTAAAACCTCCACTTTCACATGCCCATCTGAGTACCCGCATATCAGCGGCAGATCCTTCCCAACCGGTGCATACATAAAAGAAAATATGATCAAAGGAAACAGCGGCCATCATATTTTGTGATGTAAATCCTTTGCGACACCGAAATCGGGGTTGTTTCTCTCTTTTTACAATAACTGGAATATGCGAACCATCCACCGCCCCAATTGCATTCTACAAATGTTAATGTCAAGACATAGTACATTTACAAATTTAGCAATGAAAATGGACAATTTAGAGGTAATTAAAGTTATTCTCCCTTACCTTGAAGGGATGGAAATTCATATTGTCACCAATTCTTGAATGGACTCCAATATTACTTGGCGGCAGAGTTATATATTCATCCTTTAGTTGAATTATTGCTCTTAGAACATTGTTAAAGTGACGACTAATTGTTTCCCCTGAATGTTGAAAAGTCTCAGCGATGACCCTATTTACAACACCATGTCCAACACAAAATAGGAAAATCGTCAATTGTTCTTCAACAGTCATATTCCGTGTGCCAATTAAAAGGCCCTTTCCAATAAGGTAATCGCGGAGAGCCATGAATGTAGTTGTCGTCATTCTAAAATGATTGTACCCCCGTTCTGGATGACCATTCAGTATATCACAAATAAACTGATGCCCAGTAAATGGACGGGTACGACATGGTTGTCTGGTTATTGGACTTGTATCATTTATACAACCTTCGTCAATAAGAATGATTAATAGTTGCACCCAATATTCATCATTATCATCTAATATTGCGAAAAAATCGGCATGAAAAGTCGACGAAAATAAACTCCGATACATTGAACCATCTATTTAAACTGCAACAACATTTATGGCAGTTAGGCAAGGTTCATTGTAGGCAAACAATGTTCTAAATTTATATCATGTAGCACAAACATTCATCTGTCCGGATACAAAAACAAATTAAAGAAGAAATAACTTAATGAAAATTATTAAATATATCCTTCGGCAATGAGCATCATTAAAACTGCCACCCAAAATTCATCATCATCATCTAAAATATTCAACATCATTGCAAGAAACCTGGGATTATATACACTTTCATAAAAGGAAGGATCCATATTATCTGCATCAAAATGGTACCAAATTAGCGAACAATCATGATAAGTAAATATGATGTAATATCTATCGATATGAAATACCAACATTCAGGTCATATCTAGTTAATTGCAACCAAACTGTCGTACTAAATATTACAAACCAAGTACTAACAGTGCAAATTTAAAAACTACAAGTTCGAACGGATTTCTAGTACTGAAAGGTAAGCTACTATATGTTACAATTAGCGGTATTTACACTACTTAAAAAAAACATCTAAAATATGTCCACTAATACCCGGGGAAAAAAGGTCGATATAACAAATTTTCTTTCTCTATCTGCCGTTCCACCCAGTCGAAAGCAAGTTCGTCATTCATTGTCATAAATAGTTGACGGTTCAGCGGATCTCTCAAAGCGTCGGCGGCCGCCAAAATCTTTGGATTGGAGAGGCCTTGCATAGAATATATGCGCGTCATACAATCCTCGATGGGAGGAGTAGGGCGTCGGCCTTCAGAATCCCTATGATACATTTGCCGTACTAAATCTAATTTTTCTTTTCCTAACTGCACCATCTCTGTCACGGCCTCAGAGATGCCTTCGGTTTTCTTCCGACGACCACCGGTAGACGTTCGGTTAGTTCGTTGGCTACGCTCGGGAAGTGGGGAACGAGGCCTCTTGCCTGCAGAGCTGTGTCCCGACCCACTGGTATTCTTGTTGGTGTGGTGAGGGCTAGGTGTGGTTTCGGGTTGTTCATCTTGCATGAATTCATTCTCAGGTGGCCCAGATGACCCTGCTTCAAATGGATGCGGTAAGAGATATAAACCTGACAATCTGGGAGCAATTATGTTATCATCCTCACCAGGGGATGATGAGGACGAGCTAACTACAGTGGTGGTGGGCGGCATGACTGAAGAATAGCCATATCTGCCGCTTGCGGTGGTCTTCTCCGTAAGGAACTCAATATCCTTATAGGGAGGAAATGCTTTATCTCTACATCTGGCATAAGCCGGATTTTTCTGGACATTGGTTAATTATATTAGTATAGCAATAATAATTCTATTCGATTATAAATTGTTTAAAGCGAAATGAAATCACGTTACCGCGATCACCGCATCCCAGTCAGCACTATCGCCAGGCGTGGGTATATTGAGGTTAAAATCCCATCCCCATCCGCTTTTGTTGACCAACGAATGGTACAACGAGAAAGTGCGCTTCAAGACTTTCAATCTATTCTTCACCCGATCCTTGGTTAGGGTTAAGTTGTTTCGTCTATTTATCTCACCAACAATTCTAACCCATGAAAGGGTCGTGAATGTTCCATTAACATTATTGCCTAAGGCATGTTTCTCAGACAACAACGCTAACAGACATGCATCCAAAGGCCCGGTCCAGTTGGGGGTACGCGACCACGCTTGAGAGCGAGATCCACTGGCACCTTGACTTGGTCGTACGTTGCCATGGGGGTTATCCATGTCCCCCTGACTGCTTTGACCGGGAATAACAAGTCTCTTAAATGGACGCATCTGTAGTTAATGTACGTACTCATTTATATATTTATCATGTGCAACGTGAATTTCAAGTTTGTTCAATAAATATAAAAGGGCAAAGCATAGGTTGCATAATACAAATAAAAGAATGTATGATTAGTTGAATGAAACATTTGCGAAGCAAAGCAACATTACAAATGACATATTTAAATAAGTTAAACACATGTAAGGTAACGGGTCTGTCTAACAGATAGAGAATCCAATAAAAAATGAATTTTCAAATGCAAGTCAGAATATTAATTAATAGTTTGTGATATTGGTATATTCAAGGTATAAGAAAAATTGCACAACCTATGGTAAATAAAGACATGTATGGTTAGGGGTATGTCCAATAGGAGATGCCAGATAAAACATTCATATTTGCAAAACTAAATTGGCATTATCAGTTATCGAGTAGTGTCATATTCAATATGATATGAAATTCCCTACACTTATGTAGTAAATAAAGACATGTATGCTAAGGGGTATGTCAGATAGGAAAAGGCAGATTACATATTTATAATTGCAACACTTCATTGGCATCAACAGTTATCGATACTGGCGTCCAATAGGATATGCGATTCTTACAAATTTTGTTGTTTTGTACATAATTGGAAAATGTTTTTTTCTTCTTTTTGTACACGGGCTCAAGTGGTTGCCGACAAGCGAGGGGGTGCAGTGGATTATACATCCATGCCATCCATCTATTGCCTATGGCAACCGTCATCATCGCCGAAATTAATTTTGTTATGTACACGGGCTCAAGTGGTTTCCAACAAGCAAGGGGTTGCAGTGGATTATACATTCATGCCATCCATCTATTGCCTATGGCAACCGTCATCTTCGCCGTTTTTTATCCGACAATACCGATGTATCCTCCATATTCCGGAGCCGACAATAAAAAGCTACGTTATAACATAACATACTGATTCATCATGCGAGACCAGCATCACCGCATATTTAGGCACATATTAGATATAGAAGATATGGCAACCTCATTTAAACCAGGCAACAATGGACAAGCAGAGACAAAGGATTAGGATAGCACCTTCGAGGCGGGACAGAGAAGAGATCGGGCACAGATCAGGCACAGAGAGAGGGTCGATGCAGCACACAGGCCGGGCAAAGCTCAGGCACAGAGGCGGCCGCGGGCACGGACCGGGGATATGTGCACAGATGGCGGCAACACAGGACAACCGGGTCTCGGCGGCCCAGAGGGTGGGTATACCACACAGATCGGTCACAGTTAGGCACACTGGCGGCCGCGGCGACGTCCCGGGCAGAGGCCGGGAATCTGTGCACAGATCGAGACAACGGACAAGTAGAAAGCGGCGGCCACGAGGGTCGATAGAGCACACAGATCGGGCACAGTATAGGCACCGAGGCGGCCGCGGCGACGATGATCTGTGCACAGATCGAGGCAACCAAGGACAAGAAAAAAGCGGCGGGCACGAGGGACGATAGAGCTCAAAGAACGGGCACAGTACAGGCACAGAGGCGGCCGCGGCGACGATGATCTGTGCACAGATCGAGGCAACCAAGGACAAGCAGAAAGCGGCAGCGACGAGAGTCGAAATGAGCACAGAGATCGGGCACAGCTGAGTCACAGAGGCGGCCGCGGGGACGAGGCTACAGAGCAAGGAGCGGAGAACTCTGCACAGATCCTCGGCACAGATCTGACAAGCGGGTCGCGGCGGGCAACATGCAAGGTACAACACAACAGATCGGGCACAGATCACGCACAGAGGAGGCCGCGGCGACGTCGCTTTTTTGCACGGAGCAAGAGATCTCTGCACAGGCACAGATCGGGCACCGAGGCACCGAGGCGGCCGCGGCGACACAGATCCGGCACCGAGAGGCCGCGCGGCTCGCAGCGGCACAGATCCCGCACCGAGAGGCCGCGCGGCTCACAGCGGCACAGATCGGGCACCTTGGGGCCGCGGCGACGAAGATCCGGCACCGTGAGGCCGCGTGGCTCGCGGCGGCACAGATCACGTACCGAGAGGGCGCGCGGCTCACGGCGGCAGAGATCAAGCACCGAGAGGCTGCGACGACAGCGATGAGGCACCGAGGGGGCCGCGGCGACACAGATCAGCCACCGAGAAGCGCGGCGAGGACGAAGGAGAAGGTTGCTTGGCGTCGGTTGGGGGAGGAGATAGGAGAAGAGGAGAGATGAGAGGGGAGAATGGGAGAAGGGTAATAATAGAGGAGAGATGAGAGGGGAGAAGGGGAGAAGGGTAATAATAGAGGAGAGATGAGAGGGGAGAAGGGGAGAAGGGGTAATAATAGAGGAGAGAGAAAGTTGGAGTAATTCCGTGGGGGTGGAATAACGGATGTGCTTATACCGGGACAAAAGGGAAAAGGGGGGGATTCGAATTCCCCCCCTGTTCAAAAGTGTTTGGGTACAAAGGGGGGGATATCCCCCTTTGTACCCATACCAAACGCATAATAAAATTATGAATGTGTTTTACAACTAAATGGCGAAAGACAACTTATGCAGAAGGAAACTTCCAAGCGTCGAATTCAGTATTCAGCATTCAATTAATAAATCAAGAAATATGACCTAAATTACCCTAGAAAAATAAAGCAGGAAAATGATCAATCTTCATTAGCATTGCAACATTGCCGCATAAGCGTTAGATAATCGAAATCAAAATTCCACAAAATTAAGCACCAGAAAACAAAGAAGAGGAACTGAAATGGCTTTAATTTACCCGGAGGGGTCGGCAAAACAGGGGGTCTGACTCCTGGAATTCCCGGAGTTGCCCCAATCTGCAGAACTGGTGGTGGTAGAACCGGAAGACGAGGCCTCGGCATACCTCCAGGCATAGAGAGAAGATGTTGGTTAAAAGCAGCACCCACTTGTTGCTGGAAAGCAGCAGCCTGTCCCAAATGCTCTTTGATTCTTTGATCAATTAAGCTTTGAGTCTGCTGCTCTTCGAATTGCTGATAATAGGATCGTACATTTGCCTGACATAACAATATATAAAATGAGCAAACATTAGATAGCGGAAGAAAAGTTGAAACATAGAAGATATCATTGCCTGCAGACACAGCGACCCACGTCAGCCATGCACAGTGATGATCTGCCCTTGTCCCCTTCTCTTACTCCAATCACCACTATCAAAGTAAGTTGCGGCCGTCTCTTTGATTTTGAAGAGATTTTTTGGTGGATTGTTTGGATTGGAAATCCAAGAGGGGCCGGGGGTATGGCAGTGCAGTGGGTGATGTGGCACACCTGCTGTAGGCAATACTTTCTCGAATGGTAACCTTGAGTATAATAAGAGAAATTTTCATACCTTGTGCTTGTATCCAGCATTATGTTGCTTTCTAACAGATGGCTGCATCAATTAAATCAACAGTGAGCAATATTTATATGTTGAAGAAAATATCAAAAAGCAGGTCAAAAAAATAACCAGAAAATTGCAGATATGAAGCCTCAAATATCAACAAATAGAACTAAAAGGGAAGCTAATACCAGGGTGAATGGTGTAGTATAATTAGAAGCTGAAGAAAATAGATACTGATTAATAAGAACGATTAGTGGCATCAGAAGGTGAAACTATGCAGTAGGACCTCATCTTCATGAACATGAAACAAATTCTGGATTATCAAATGGCATCAATATTAGACTAGACCATAAAATAGAGAGTCTGCTTGCATTGCACAGATATTTACCAAGAATAATAAGAAAAAAAATAGCTTTTAATTAGTTAATTAAAAAGACGACTGTAAGAAGATGATCTCTTTTCTAGTTTTTCCTTTTTTTCATCTTTTCTTTTAGTTAAAGATATTTGTTAGTTTATTCGTCTCAAAAGATTACTTACATAAACCATTATTTGCCCATTTTATTTTCCTTTTGTCTCTGCTCTTTAAATCTATTATATTAGTGAGGATTTTCCTCATCATTGATTAGGATGTCTACAATGTAGACCCCTAAGTACCATAAGCTGCAAGCACAGGTCATTTAGTTTTTATATGAAAAAATTTGCACATTTCTAGAATACAAATTTGCTACAAGAATGTTGAAGTGTTAATTTTTCTTTATAATGGTGTAGAATATATTATCCATTTTTGCACTGAACTCTTTCTTGGAAATCCCTTCATCAACGAGAGGGACATCAATCTTTTCTCAATCACTTAATCAATTTGAATTTTTCTTTTCCATTCATCCCCCTTGGATGTTTCCACCAAAGTAATAAGAACATCATTCCAAATAAAAATTGAACTATATCATCAAGTCACAAATAGCCAACGCTAGTAAAACTAAAGATATTCTGCCAAAGCATAGTGAATTCCTGATAGAAAGTTTATTAATTGTGAATAGTTTATTGCTAAAGGACACATTGATTTCAAGAAAATCTCAGTTCACTTTAAGAAAACAACACTAATCAAAATATATATAAAAAAAGGGGACTGCCAGTGTAAAAGCAAACTTGCTTCTGAAACCCAGCAGTCTGAATAAGAAACCACGTAAGTATAGACTAATATACCTCTCAACCTTAAAAGACCTGAAGATGTGAGGGAAAAAGAAGAAAGTGGTTACACCAATACTAACAACTCCATACCATTTAGATCCCATATAAGGCAATCTAAATCTTATTTTAACACAAAAAATCAATTCTAGGTTTCAACCAATCATAAATGGATCTTGAAGGAAGACAACACAGAAAAATATAGCTATCATCATCCTGAAGAAATCTTGTTTGGTTGGAAGGATAGAGTGGGCAGATTCGTAAGATTCCCTATTAGTGCTATTGAACTGTTAGAACGTACAAATGATGCAACCCTATTTACAGTTGGGAGAAGTAAATATCCCAACTGGCTGCTTCATTCCCACAGATAGAGATACAGTATCGGGCGAATATATGAAACTTCATATATAATCAGCTTCTCTTGGTAATCCCACCACTATTCCCCACCACACAAATAGAGAAAGTAAGTTCCCATGGAAGATTTTCGCCCCTATCCCTAAGAAATGCTCCAACCAAATACAGTCCATCTTAATCCTAAAAATACATAACCTTACCGGAAAGAACAATCAATATCAACCCTTCCAACTAATGGATTTCTCTTGTCCTAGAACTATGAGTCTCGTAGCGCATAGCATCTATCAAATTTGCAAATGACGTGTAGATATCTATCTGAAACTTAATTTTAAACTCCTCAAAAGCACACATTAGGTTCCTAAAGGTCAATAGTTTATAAAAGAATAATTTGCAAGAAAAAAATGAAAAGCCAGTCACCTCAAATGCCAAACAACACCACGTAATACAAAAATTCTAACCCAATTTAAATAGTCCCATTCCAAACTTTGAAAACAAGGTTCAACAAAAACAAAGCAAAAAAAAAAGTTCCACTGTGCATCCTTACATCATAACTTCATACACATTAAGAACTCACAAAAGGACAATTCTACTTGCTCAAGAACTACTTCCCTCATGTGAATATTCTATCTCTCCAACAGCTGCATGCTAAAATCTACAAACAGCGTCCATAGTCAATCATTACAAAATAAATGACAATGATTGTACAAACAGTGTGACATATTGAAGGTGATAATCAAGTTTAAAATAGCATCGAGGACCAATCCATCAAGAACTGAATTGCCTGTTTGGCCTGGCTTCTGGAAAAAGTTCCCTATTCCAAATGCTCTAAAGTAGGAGATTCTAGAAATCAGACATTTTGGCAACGAAAAACTGGAGCTTTTGCGAACGAAACTAAAATATACTTTTAGGTCTTAAAAGTAGAAGACCCAATGTAAAGCTTCTACTGTAGTAAGAAGCTATTGAAGAGATTTTTTAAACGTGATAGTCTTGAGCGCTTCTTCGAATAGCATTAGTGAGACAGCCTTTCTGTAGAAGCTTGGGTCTGGCCAAACAGGTTTCTAATTCTAAATAGAAACAGATTTAACCTGAACAGCTTATAAGTTTCCAGACTTGGCAGCTCTGCAGTAACAACAAATACATAGCAGTAACAACCCACATAGAACAATAGCAGCAGCACCTCGGCATTAATAATAAAGCTAAATGATTATCCACAACATCAATGTATTTGCTCTCAAGTCTCAATACAATCTATTCCTATATTTCCATCAAAAGTGTACTTGAAAAGTTATGCGCAGCTCAAACACAAACAGATCAATGCAATCAACCCTTTTGACATTTAGGGCCTCTTTGGCCCTACTTTTTCTTCTACTTTCAGCTAGAGTCATATGCAATACTGTGTTTAACAATTAGAAAAGTCTGAAGCTTCTGTGGTAGCAGGAAACACAACACAAAAAAGGTGATTTTGAGACCCAAAAGCACACAAGCTCTAATTCGAAGCTTCTAATTCTACTACAGAGAGAAGCAACTATGGGGGGCTCAAAGTTAATTATCCTAATCGCACTGCATCTAACTATACCCTTCCTCACCACTTGCAACAACTTCAAATTCGCAAAATCGAAATATTCACAAAATGATTCTTTATTATACAAATAGAAGACGCAAAACCCTACAAATTCCACAATCCACAAACAATATACAAAAAAAATAAACAAAAAAATCAAAGGGGAGATGCTTACGGAATCGTGGGTGAGGTACGTGTCGCAGTAATCACAGTAATACCTGAAACCACAAAGAAGAAGATTAAGAAGATTATAGATTGATTAAGGATTGGAAAAATGTATAAAAACATGATTAATTCGAGAAGAGATTAGATGAGAGAGAGAGAGAGAGAGAGAGAGAGAGAGGAGAGATTAGGGTTTACCGAGGCATGGCGAAGAGGGAAAAGAGAGATCGCGAAGCTTCTCCTCTGATCGCCGAAGCTTCGGGAACGAAAGAGGTGGTGCGCTTCGTGAACGAAAGAGAGAGAGAGAAGAGGTGGTGCGAGGGAGAAGGGAGGGTGGAATGGAAGTTAAAATGTATAGAAACACCCTTAATTATAACATATTTTGAAATATAACCTTCAATATTGGGCTTTTTTGAAAAATACTTTTTGTATATTTTATGATGGAGTATATATCTTATATACTATTCATTTTAGGATGGAGTGAATTTTACTAGTTATTTTTAAATGACTAGTCTAAAAAATTTCATCATTAGATGAATGGGATATACATTATACAAGAATGTATGGATAGCATTGTTCGAACTATTTTTTTAATTTAATTTTTTAAAAATTTATAATTTTTTAAATAATTCGGTAAAGAAATTACTTAGCCAAATAACTCTATTTTGTCCGACTCTACGACGACGGAGAAGAAGATGGTGAATCCTTTCTAATCTTTAATGAAATTTATGATTGATCAAATAAATTTTTTTTAAAAGAATTATTTAAAAAATTAAAAATTTATTCAGAATTATTGTAAAAAAAAAAAAAATCCCTGGATACTATATGCAATGCGATACATACATCTGGAAAGGGTTGGTAAATTACATATGTATCCTTACAAATGATAACTTTTATATTATTCCTATAAATATTTAGTTATCATTTATATTTTTCGGAAGTAATATATTTTGCAAATATATTCCTCTCCAATAGTTCTTTGATTAAAATTGACTTTTATTCTACAAAATTATAAATATTATTTTATTTATATTTAAAATAATTTATTAATTTTAATAATTGTAGTCTAACCTTCATACCATTCCAAATGAACGACAAATTATAAATTCTTAAAAAAAAAATTGAAAGAGAAGGGTATAATTGTTCAAATGGTAAAAATTTAGCGGTTAATCAATGATAATTAATCTATTAGAATATATTTACAAATTTTAAAGTTTTGGAGAGATTTGAGCAAAAAAAAATTCACTTGTATATTCTAAAAGTGATGTGTAGATGATACAATTCGGTTTCATAAAAATTCAAATATCTTTAGTTGAAAAAAAATAATGGCAAGTATAAAATAATGACCTTTCAATGAATAGATTTTACAAGTAGCCCATCTAGGAAAGCAAATGAATCCCAGGTGGTGAGAGCTCTCGCTTTGATTCTTTCCCAATGGAGCAGGAAGTGGGAACTAGGAGTGAGAGGAGACCTTTTTTTTTTCTTTCATTTGATCCATCCTAATTCCACAAAGGGAAAAATAAGAATGGTTTGGAAATAAAATTGTTGAACGACTTTTTAGGGAAATAGAACAATTTTGTTGAATTACTTAATTCTAATTTGCTGTTGCAAAACTTTTACTGTTGTAATTCAACTAATTTTACTACAAAAATTTTACCCGCCGGATCCTAAACTAGTGGACGTTTCAAACAGAACAGTAAGCCTCATGTGTAAGGTTTAAGACTCTGATTGCCCAAAAAGAGAAAACATTAGGACCAAAATGAAGAATCAAATCAAATCAAATAAAATGTCCCTAACACAAGTAGCAAAATACTTACCGGTTGATATTCAAAATTTAAAATTTAAAACTTAATTACTTCACATTTTCAGCTAAATTCATTTAAAAATAAACGAAAAAAAAATAGTGCAACTACATGTCCTCTTTTCAGAGAAAAATCATTTGTTTGTTTTAGCTGGACCACTACATTCACATTAGGGAAAAGTAAAGGGACCAAATCGCGCAGCAGCGACAACCAAATGCCGATTTTTTTTAAAAAAAAATGACAACATTAGCTCAGGTAGCATGCCAACTTCAAAATCAGTACACATAAGACGAGCTCTAGCATCAAAATAGTAGATAAGAACTACAATTTGGAGATTAGTGAGGGTTTAAACCGAAAAGGCGGTAAATAGCCTTTTCCTCAAAGTAGGAACTCTTCAAGCTACACCTCCACATCTACGCATATATATATGTACTCCATAAAAGCAAGAGAGCTTCGTTGGTACCTTCATAGCCGAAAATAATACAACAGGTGCGGGAAATGAAATAACAAGGATCTTTAGAACTTGAAATCCTTCTTTTTCGATTTGCCTTCCTTCTCCTGCTTCCTCTTCCTCTTGTTCGCGTTCTCCGCCACCATGTCGCTGAAATCCTCTTTCTGATTGCGTAGCTTCTCCTCCTCTCGCGCCTCCGCGTACCTGCACGTCGTTAATGAGCGGGTCATCAGATGAGACTTTGCAGCGGCGTATCACATATTATGTAAGTGCAAGTTGGTCGGGGAATCTTACTTGGCCGGCAAAACATCGTCCATAACTTCGAGCTCCTCAGGTTGTATAGTGACGTCCACTTTGTCAGCCTTTTGTCCTCGCAATAGATCAACCTATATAGAGATTTATATTAGAGAGTAAAAAAAAAAAAGTCGTCATAATATGCCAACTTCGAAACATTCACAAGGCATATTCATAAAAATAAAAAGAAAAGGAAAAGAAAGAAACCGTACCCTTTTCGCAGCTGCTTTGTCCTGTTGCCCAAGCACATACCTATTATACGAAGAAAAACGAAAGTCAGTAATATGTTTGCTGTGCGCATTTTGAAACCCTATTGAGTTGAAATATTATCAGCAAATAAGATTGTACATTACAAAACACGTGTTTAGAAAGAGATACATACGTGTGAGTTGTTCCGAGTAGCGTTCCGGGAGCAACCGCTTCTTCTTTCTCTTCGAGAACCTTCAGAATTGGTAGATTCAAATTATTTAGTAATTCTAGTCACTGAAGTAGGAAAAGGGAAATGTAGCCGAAAGATCAAAACATAAGAGGTCAAAGAAAATGCAACAGATTTTACCTGGTACAGGGGCTTCTCAGGCTCCTTTCTCTGTTGCTTCCGGAGGTCGATAACGTCAGGTGTTTCCACACCAGTGGGAGTACTGAACAAAGAAAGGAGAAGAATTAGAGAGATCCCGTGCCTTTTCTTTAATTGTTACTTTCCAGAAGAAAGTAAAGGCATATATTAATATCAGTAATAATAAATACCTCGAGAGGCTATCAACGGATTGAATGCCTGCCTCCAGCTCCTCTTCCTCCATCTCTTCTTCTTCCTCTTCCTCTTCCTCCTCCTCTTCTTCCTCCAAATCTCCCCAGTGCTTGCTCCGATCAACCGGCTCTTCCTGAAATAGAAAATCACCACACAATTTCAGTCAAGAGAAACACAAAAGCATCACTTAACACTATAGAATCTTTTGAACATTCTATTTTTACCGGCGTAAGGTTATGTTTATTCACACACATGCCCCATGCCCCATGCCCCATGTAAATGGAGTCCGTTAACATCCCTTGTTTTCAAGTCGAGAAGTCATCCCATCCAACACCGGGATTGGGGGGGGAGCAGGTTTTGGTGTTTTGCATAATAAAATGTCTTTTAAAGAAGCGCATTTTTGAACATAACAGGGTATATACATAAAAAACCAAGTTTTTGGAGGGCATTATATGATAAGTTAAAGAAGTTTTGCAAGGGTTTATATATGCATCTACCTCATAATTAGGTTGCTCCTGCTGTTGGACTCCGAAAACATCGCCATACAACGGACGGCCATACTGTTCATAGACAACGAAAGGAGCTCAGGAGAATATACAGAATAGTGAAACAGCTAAAATTGTAACACGAAAGGAAATGGCAACTAAAGAGGTAGTTGTAACTTACTTCGTCAACGGGGGGTTTGCCCCAACCTCCTGGGTGATAACCAAAGCTAGCCCCTGGAGGAATTGGAGCATTTAGTCCGGGTATCTTCAGATGTGGGTAAGAGGGCGGCGGGCCATATCTCTGCAATTTTTTCGTGTTTCTGTTGATTTAGTTGGAAAGATACAAGGGTGTTGTTGAAAGGGAAATCAAAGAGACAGTTTGGCAACTTACTTGCATGTTGATAAGCCATGGAGGCGGGGCACCATCGGGCATACCGAGAGCTTCCTTGAGTTCTCGAGACAAAGTACCTGGCTTCATCTCCCTAAGCTTGACCTATACAATTGCAGAAAACCACGATTAGGGTGCTATTTTGTTAGTAACCAGAAAACATATATATATACAGGGAAAACGAGCAAAAGGTAGAACAACAAACAAAGACTTGTAGATCCATAAGTCCATAAGCTGAGCAATGGGAATATAAGAGAGTGATTGAGAATTTTTTTTGTTCGGGGGGGGGGGGGGGGGGGGAGGTTGGGTCACCTGCTTAGAAATCAAGTTTGATGTGTTTCTAAGGTGCATATCACATAATATCACATACAACTCTAAAACCTATATGCATATTGTAGCTCTATCGCATAAACCTGTCTTAAAATCTCCAAATTGTTCTGTCGCATTACTTTGCTAATTGGACAAAAATAATGAAGAAGCGACGGAGCACAGTTTTGTTTGAGACGTATTTTAGACCTAGTAGAT
The DNA here is from genome assembly GCA_029204045.2 of Tillandsia leiboldiana. Lineage (NCBI taxonomy): Eukaryota > Viridiplantae > Streptophyta > Magnoliopsida > Poales > Bromeliaceae > Tillandsia > Tillandsia leiboldiana. The sequence goes on along the minus strand of CM055073.1, from coordinate 36,400,818 downwards.
AAATCCCAATGGCAATGCATTAGCATGACCTTTGTCTTTTGACATCAACAAATGCCCCAACTCCATATCACGCTTCATATGTATCATTGCAAACTGCATATTCGTGACTGTGGACGAGAAGGTGACAGAGCACTTTCTACCATATTAATAAGGACTAGTGAGTTACACTCAAAGACGTATAGAATAAAGCAGAAAAAAAAGAAGCAAACTGAGCATCAGACCCAAGTATACAAATGAAACATCAAAGCAATGAAAATAATACATTTCAAACCAAAATTTAGTGATTTACACAAACTAAACAAGCCCATTGCAAAAGAAAATCATAAATTTCAAAATAATACATCCCCACAATTACTTTTGACCAGTCAAATACTTAAATATGATGCAACTCAGCCTAGATCAAATAATTTTTAGACTAGCGGAGTTAAAATTGCGTTTATTGGTTTAGTTTCAGTTTGTTTGTTCTTCAATGAATTCATTTCTTTAAAAGAAAGGCACTTTACTGCAACGGTACAAGCACATTTAAGCTTCTCCAAAAGAATTGGCAAATAAACTGAAAAGGAAATTCAATAGGAATAACAAAACTCGTCAAATAGCTGTACAGATACACTATTTTGCTTAAGGAAAGAAGGAATTACAAAATTTACTAGAAAACTAAGTAAGCAGGTATGTGTAGTCAAAAGTTCAACCAGTAAATCATTCATTTAGTTGTGTAATTATAGTCCAATTTCCCTAGCGTACTGTAAGTACCTCAAATTCTTTCCCTTCATGATATAAATCGCCGTGTGTAGTCAGCTTTGGTTTCGTTTGATATTTGAAGAAGGCATCATGCAACACCTGCAAAGGGAAACAATAAAATAGCTTTAAGATTCTCTTAATGCAAATCAAAAACTGGGGCGAAGCCAACAAACATGGATCTGATCGTTGCCAGAAATAACAAAGTGTCAATATGTAAAACAGATAGTTAGGAATGCTAGTTATAGATATGAAATTTAGTGTTGTGAAAATCTCCTTGAGCAAACAGTTGAGCTGTGTATAACAGAATACAATTACCGTCTACAAGCTGCAAAACCTGTGATAAAGTGCTAATAAACAAAATATATAGCAGACCAACCTGATAATCTATATCCATCTTTCCCATCTTTGGTTGCATGCGCTCACGCTGTTTCTGTTTAAGCTTTTTGCTGTCCTCTTTTTCAATATATGCCTGGAAGAAAGAAAAAGAGAGAAAAAGTTAAATATATAAACAATTGACAGAGACAAATGACATACAATGTGACGATGGAGAATCAAATTCATGTAGTATATTTGGTTGTCATATCCAAAAATCGAAACGATATTTGATTGTCAAAAAAAATGCAGTGCATCTAATAATTGATAACTTTCATAAAAATGCATAAAGCATGATATTTTATTACTCCAATTAAGCAAATTAAGAGTTTAACAAGATTGGTACCTGTCTTATTTTTTCTATTCCTGTAGCAGCAATGAAGTCAGGAAGTTGGAAAGGCTGCTTCTCGATACCCCGCTTTCCCTGAAAACAATTGAAAGAAACTGTAAAATCCCAATCAACAATAAAATACTTAATCCCCATATCAGGCCTATTTGAAATTAAAAATTCAAAATCGGTGTACATCTCAAGAAATCTGCAATATAAAAAAGAAGGTGGTTTAGTTCAACTAAGAACAATAAAAATTTTAGACACCAAGCATCTGTTATGTTAGCAATTAATTATTATTATTATTTTTGTTTAAATAACATAAACACTACAAATCCTAGACTAGACCTTATTTCAACTTGCAGAAGTGGCATCATATGCATATAACTAGACCACACCACCCTAGTGTATTATACAAGAGAAACCCTCAAGGCACTCTTGGGCAAACACCACCAAGTCCCAACTCCTTGAATGTTACAGCTGTTCCCTGCAAAGAATTACATATATGTATAAGAGGGGAGACCTTATCTAACATTTTCTTCCCTCACCCTCACATGACTACAATAGAAGCATATGCACCCCCTCATGTATATATATGCAAAGCAATCTACATAAAGCAAGGGCAAGAGACCGTGACCCACCTGTAAAAACTTCCGTTTTTGACACCAGTGCCTGGGGACCGGGACAGAATTCCGATATGATTTCAAAAAAACAAGCAACTTTGGATCTGCTGCTGTTGCATCCCATATCTTGAAAAAAAAGGCATAAAATATTCAGCAAAAATATCAAAAGCTAAATATCCTACCACAGATCATATGGAATAAGAACAAAAATGAAAGTTAAAACACTACCATAGACACACAAGGAATAATGCAACGAGAACAAGAATGAAAACTAATTTGCAACTATCGACACATGAAGAATAACAAGCACATCAACTGGCAACGCAAAGCCAGCTAGAATTCATGCTACTGTTACCAAGGGATAAAAAAATTTACAATAAGAGAGCAAAAGGCAGAAATATTCTAAAAGTCAATAGGTCCTCATGCTAAAAGCAACTAGAGAGGATAAATGAGAGAATTAAATTTTTGAGAATGCCCAGATTGTTATATACGTTACATGCAGCTATTTGAGGAATGGATAGGGACTTAGGGGTAAGATATTCGCAAGATGCAAAGAGACAAATCCCACATGATAAATAAGGATTTATACTTCAGGGAACAAACTATGAAGCAATAAATTAAACTTCAAAGTGCTTCCCCAAAGTATTTTGTTATGGAACCGGAAATTAATTTATATGCATAAAATTACGAAAATTTATTCAAATGAGAAAACCTACCAAGCTAAACTGATCTACCGAGAAGACTCAAATTGCATGGACTAAACATCCATATTACAGTAAAGTTTTATAACCATGCCATTCTTCCATGCATTAAACTTTTCAAGAAATCTCTACTTCTAATAAATTAAACAATTTTACCAATAGCTAGCTAACACAGTAAAAATAGTGATGGCACCACTATAACTTGTTTGAAGAGAGAGAAAGATCTCTATACAGTTTCAGTTCTACAATTACCAATTAAAGAAAATATGCTTAAATTTATTTATTATGTCCCCCATGCTCAAAATAACTACTTTAGCATGCATGTACTGCAGTTAAAATGGTTTTCTGGTTGATATATTCTATAGCACATAGAAATAAAGAAGCAATACTTCAAAAAACAATACTTTTAGAAGACAAAAAATCGCTCAAGTAAAACAAACTAGTTTCAGCTAGGTTTCTGCACATTGACTAACAAATTAATCATGCTAAAAAATGTAATTAAATGAGATAAATTCACTTAAACACACCTCAACAACATCAGGCCTGGAGCATACTTTCTTCAAATCAGCAATCTTCATCCTCCTTTGCAACTGCAAATAGTGCAAGTAAAGTATTAAAACCATACAAATGTTCAAAATTCCTATCAGAAAGGGAATTCTAAAAACAATTGTACTCTCAGTATATCAACCTTCTTTTTCTTATTTGATAGCTCGCCTTCCTTCTTCTGCTTTGCTTCCGGCTCTTCCTCTTCCGAATCCGAATCCGAATTTCCCTTCTTCTTCTTCGCCGCATCGGCTGCGGCCTCTTCCTTTTTCGCATCGTCCTACAAGAAATTAGCCTAGTCAAATTATCAATTCCTCCACATCATTACAATTCAAATTTATGCTCACCAAACCCTAGAATACCTCTGCATCAGCGGCGGAATCTCTGAAGCTAAATTTCGCAAACACGTTCTTAAAATCCTCGAGAAAGCTCTCCTCCACCTCGGCCTTCTCCGGAACGTACTCGACCTCAACCGACACCTCCACCTAAACAACAAACAGGGGGGGGCATCAAACACGAAAACCCTAATCGATCGAAACCCTAACGCCGCGAAACAAAAAAGGGGAAGGAATCGATCTCGATCATACCCTAGGGTTCGGATCGGCGTTCTCCTTGGAGCTCCCGTCCTCGTCCTCGGCGTCGGAGGAGAGCTTGCCGCTCTTGTTATTGTTCTTCTTCTGCTTCCGCCTACGGCGGCGGCGCTCGCTATCGCGGACCTTCTTCTTGTCGGAGGAGCCGGATCCTCCATTGGAGAAGGGATCGCGCTTAGGGTTTGGGTGGTGGGGGGCCTCCGCGGCGATGGTTACTTCCGCCGCCGCCATGGTCGGGGGATTGAGGGTTCAAAAAATAAAAAATAAAAACCACCGAGGGAGGGTGAAGGGGATTTTCAGCGTGGTGAGGAGACGCGTCATCACTCGTAATTATGGGTGTCAACGATCCGAAGACGAGCGAGCTGCGTCGCTCATGTTTGGTTCGTTTAATAAACGAGTCGAATACGAGTTGGCTTATTTAAATATCGAGCTGAAAAATTTGGCTCGTGTCCGGCTCATTTATTAACGAGCCGAACACGAGCTGGCTCGCGAACAACAAATTTAATTTTCATTCCTACTATTAAGTGTAAAGTTAAAAAAAAATTAAAATTTTAAAATTTTAATCTAATAATTAAAATTTATAAAAAATTAATGGTCTAAAATTTAAATAGTAATATATATATATATATATATATATATATATATATATATATATATATATATATATATATATATATATTCGAGCAGTTATCGAGCCGAACACGAGCGAGCTGATCCCAGTTCGTGTCCGGCTCGTTTATTAAACGAGCTGAAAAATTCAGCTCGTGTTCGGCTCGTTTACTAAACGAGTGATTTGATCTCAAGCTCATTTCGAGCTGAATACGAGCTGACTCGCGAACAGCGAGCTAGATTGTCACCCCTACTCGTAATAATACGAGTCAGATTTATTTTATGTTTTATTATTTTTGGACGTGATGATGAAATATATAAGTCGGTTAAATTTGATGTGCACTGGGAATGATTTATGATTTTATTTTTTATTTTCTCATAATCTCAAGATTTAGGAAAGCGGTTTAAATTATTTTATAATATTTTAATAATTTCATATTTAATAAAAAAAAATTAATTAAAGATATAAGGATCAGGACCTCAGGTATCCTACGTTTTTTTAAAAAATAACTATCTAAAAATTTTTATTTCTAAAAATAATCCGACAAAATTTATAGTTTTTATAAAAATAATTCTATGAATGCCCGTATTTAAACACAGAAAATAATTTCTCATGTTCATATTCCCTTTTCATTTTTGAAAATAATTTTCGTGTAGTTGAAATCAAAATTTATATTTTAAATTAAAGTTTGAATTCAAAAATCAAATTAATATTTAAATTCAAAATTTCATTACTTTAATTTAAATTTAAATTCAATTTTTAAATTTAAAATTAAAATTTGATTTGATTTTAAAATTTAAATTCAAATTTTAAATATAAATTTGAAATTTGATTTCGAACTTACATTAATATTTAAAATTTAGATTCAATTTCAATATTTTGAATTTAAAGTTTAAAACTAAAGTTAAAATTCGAATTAAATTCAAGATCTCAATTTGAATTTAAAACTAGTGCAAAATATGAATTTGAATTCAAAATTAAATTTGAACTTGAAATTTGAATCCAAAATCATAAATTAAATTTAAAATTTGGATTTAAATTTAAATTAAAGTAATGAAAATTTGAAATTAAATATTAATTTAATTTTTAAATTCAAATATATATTTTGATTTTAATTACATGGAAACCATTTTAAAAAATAAAATTTTTATTATACGAGAAATCATTTCTCATGTTTAAACACGAAAAATAGTTTTCCATGTTTACTCATTCCACAACCCACATTCGCTTTTTCCGCTCACGTGGCAGGCACGCGTGACGCACAGGTAAGACTAATTTTATAAATACAATTTTTATAGAATTATTTTCAAAAATAAAATTTTTTATATGAACATTTTCAAAAAAAAACTCATTATCCTAATGTTAGTAACTTAATTTAAATATTTTGCATCCGTAGTTTGGCTGGTGTGGAAGAGAGTGAGTGTAAACCAATAAATAATTAATACTGTATTGCGCATGAGTTAGGATTTTATCTTCTATTTTGTTGATAATTTGAAATATGTAAAACCGGTCTGATTTATATAGTCTTATATCAATAAATTTTTTTTAATTTAAAATATAAGGATTATATAGATTTTGTTGTCAGATTACCGCAATCACAAGTGGATTATGATGTTGATTCTCCATTTGTATCTTAGATAAAAATTATTTAATTTTTTATGAATTATATAGAATTAAAAGAAAATTTTTCGTATCCCAAATTAAAATAAAATAACGGAGATTTTTCGAATACCAAATTATTTAAAAAAGGGGAATTTTTCGGATCTCAAATTATTTTAAAAAGTAGATTTTTTCAAACCCAAAATTAAAATAAAATAACGAAAATTTTTTCGGATCCCAAATTATTTTAAAATTTATATTAAATTCTTCGGATCCTAAATTATTTTAAAAAATAAATTTTTTCAACAAAATTTTGGAACTCCAAATCATCTTAAAATATATGTTGAAGGTAGTGACTGGTTCACCGTCGAATGATAGCCAGACTCGGCAAAAGCAGCGAAATTTAAAAATTTTAAGGGTTATTTTTTTAAAAAAGTCGGAAATATTCCTTTCAATTCAAAGGACTCATTTTAGTAATAAAAGACGATTGCCGCCGCAGTCGTGCTGTGCGTATGGATCCGTCGCTCTCCTTCCGCCCCTCCTCCGTCCCCTTCGCCCCGACCCCCACCACCCCACTTCTCCCAAACCCTAACCCTAACCCTAATCGTAATATCGTCCCCCTCCAATCCCCTCACCATCCCGATCTCGCCTCCGCCATCTCCCTCCTCCAATCCCTCACCGCCCTCGCCGAATCCACCCTCACCTCCGCCATCTCCCTCCTCCTCGACCACCCTTCCCCCTCCGCCGCCGCCGGGTTCCGCCGCTGTCCGTACGACCCCCGCCACCGCACGCTGCCGGAGTCCCTCTTCCGCCACTCGCTCCTCTGCCCCTCCGCTCCCGGCGGGCCCCTCCTCGACCTCGCCGCCTCCCTCGGCGCCCTCCGCTACCCCGCCTCCCTCAAACCCTCCTCCGAGCTCCGGAACGAGGCCCAGTTCCGTCTCCCCCTCGCCGATCCCGACGCTGATCTCTGCTTCTCGCTCGATTCCGAGCTCGGCGACCTCGGCTCCAACTTCTTCTATCGGGATTGCCCTGGCGTCGTCACCACTCCGGAGCCCGACAGTTCTTCTAGAAGCTTCACGCTGCCCGGTTTCCTGTTGACCGAATGCGCTAACTTCGTCTGCCGCGATGGCAGTTCCGATAGCGATTCCGCTGGAATTGGGATTCGGATTCTTCCCTCTGAGTGTTGGGCATCGAGATGTGAGGTGGAGGCTTGGAGAGACTATCCGGCGTCGTATTCTTATTCGGTCCTTCGCGCGGCATCGAGCTTGGATCGGGCCGAAGAAAGCGCTTTGAAGAGATGGATAATCTCGAATTCGGATCAATATGGTATTTTGATCGATGCGGCAATGAGAGATCACATACATTTGCTTTTGAAACTGTGCTTGAAGGCGATCGCTAGTGAAGCTTGTTGTTCTCTCAAGTTTCTTTTGAGTAAAGATGGCCTTTTAGATCCAAAAGGTCTCACTTTTGAGTGCCCTAGATTGGTTGGGAGCTTGTCTTGGTTGGCATCTCAGCTTTCAATTTTGTATGGGGAACCCAATTGTAAGTTCTTTGCGATCGGGATACTCAAGGAATCGATAATGCAATGCGGTTCAAGTTTGTTACTAGGGAAGTTAACAGAAAAGAAGGTTGGAGAGAATGTTGGTGTGATTGGTAGTGATGATGGACTCAGTGGTAAAGGTAGTAATGTTAGTGAGGTAAAACCAGTTGAAGATGAAAAATCTTCTGAAGATGTTGGTCGGGGAGAAGTGTTTGTTTCTCAGGTTGCAGCTGCAATTTCTGCATTGCATGAAAGGTCCCTCTTTGAAGAAAGGATCAGAGCTCTTCGATTTTCCCAACCACTCTCGAAATCTCAGCTGTATGCTCTCCTACCTGCTCACTTTCTTGTAACAGTTTGCATCATTGCTTGTTGTTATAAAGTTTCTACCTGCCTATGTTTGTTTGTGTCTATGAGGGAGATACCTTAACAAAGTTATGATTCTTTTCAGAGTCATGGAACATTCATATGCATCAGCTCGGGCTATTGAGGAAAGAGGGAGACGGCCGAATTATAGACCTGTTTTGGAGCATGATGGGCTACTTATGCATCGTGTACTGAGCCAGGTAACACAAGGCATAGTGTAATAGTACTTTTGTGGTTATAGTAGCTAACTTGATTGGATAGCTTCCAGCAGAATAGCGATTGTGTAGGGTAAAGTTGTATGGACAATTGATCATGTCCCTTTGTTATTTGGGAACTCACTTCTCGAAATATCCATGTTTATATGTATGCTGAATCCCCCATATTGGATTGGTATTCTGAATCCTTCATATTGGATGGGTTTTGCTGTATTGGATGGTTTGTGAAATCTTCACTTTGTCAAAAGTGGAATGCCTGAATTTCCCATAGAATAATTTCGTAGTTTGGTTCTGCACTATTTTGGAAATTAGCAGAATATTCTTTTTTCCCTACCAGAAATATTTTGATCTTGACATAATATTTTCCATTCAGCTACCATTTGGATGCAGATATTACTTATGTTGAAATATATTCAAAAACCTTTTATGTGCATTTGTTTATCCACTTTTGGTTCGAGAACTTTTCAAAGGTACTATCAAAACGATGGAACACATTATGGGTAGTTAGTTTCTACATGGTATGAAATTTGAAAAAACACACGTGAAATGAGATTTAGTGAGGCAATATTTGCCATTAAAGTGATGAGTGTGTAATGTTTTCTTGTAGATGTAATTTCATGATAAATTTGATTGATTGATTAGTGAATAGAGTGATTGTTATGATTTCTTTGGATGGCTGTTAGATTACGTAATGCGAGCTTAGAAGATGCATAGGTAAATACTTACCATATGAAGATTGAAATAACAAACAGGTGTGTGGAATAAATAATTAAAATTAATGCAGGTGGTATTTGTCTTCTAACTATTATTGTTTGTATAAGCTGCTCATTGTGAAAATGTGAACACAAAAATTATGGCATATTTGAATTTTGCAATTTGACTTGTCTTTTATGTGGAAGTGATATAAAATTATACATATAACATTATTGCTCTTTGCCGACTAACTAGATTGATAGCTCATTCCATCATGGCTTGTTGAAGCTTTTGAATTATAATTTCTTCTGTTCCCAAAAAATTACAACTGGACTTGTCTGTTATGTAAGGAATATTGAAGGGAATATATTTACCGGTTGAGCAATTTGTTTCAGAATTGTGGTAATAAGTGTAGACGCACAAACATTCTGCTTCTTGGGTAATATAAGATCATGAATCTCAAATGATAAAATCTTCTCTTTACTATGCTCTGAAAGCTTAAACTTGAAAATATTATTACTTTAATTTTTTTTTGTTTTTCCAAGGATTCTGGTAAAGACAAGACTAAAGAAGAGCTATTAGCTGAGGAAAGGGATTACAAAAGGAGAAGAACGTCGTATCGTGGCAAGAAGGTGAAGCGAAATCCAACAGAGGTGTGTATTTGGATACAACATACTTTATTGAGCTTTGTCTTATTGGATGATATAGAGTTTAATTATCTAACGAGCTATACTACATATCAAAGTTTTCAATGTTGTATTGCGGAGGTTTTCTCACTAGTTAGTAACAATATGTTGATTCAACTTCTAGAATATTCCGAATCTCTGAAAATTTAATCCAGATATCATCAAGTATGCGACTTTATAATTTCTTCCAACTACCCTCTTATAGTTAGGGTTGGTAGATTTTAGCACACTAACCCTCTTGAAAACTTTTATTCTAAATTTAGACCTATCAAAATTTTATTTGTAAAAATAGACCTCTGGGAGATATAACGCTTAAAGGTGGTGAACCATTCACTGCTTTTAAGAAAGCGGTGAATGGTACATTATCTTCGTAAAATTTTGATAATACTATAAAGGTGGTGAACCATTCACTGCTTTCTTAAAAGCGGTAAATAGTTCACCGCTTGCATTATCTCTTGTAATAGCTGTTCTTTATGTCTGCTTGTTGAGTCATTATTTAATTTTTACTATTATAATTCTGCAGGTATTAAGGGACATAATTGAGGATCATATGGAGGAAATCAATCTGGCAGGAGGAATTGGATGCTATGTGAAAGCTGCTACTGACACTGAGCATAATCCAGTTGAACACCATCCTCAGTATGGCATGACAGACTTTTCTGGGTTGCACAGCCACTTGTATGGTCTGCAAGAAACAATTAGAGAGTCACCTAGTTACAGAAAGTCGCTTAATGTAGATGCTTCTAGACATGGTACATCTGAAAACTATGATATGAGAAACTCTAACAAAAAATCTAGGCATGAAAAATATGAATATGGAGATGATCTGGAGAGAAGTAGGCATGAGAAAGGAAAGACATATGATTCAGAAAGTTCAGTAACCCACACAAGTCATCCTCACTTGCATGAGCGAAAAACACAACAGAAGAAACAAAATGATGAACATAATTATAGATACGAAAGAGATGATTCTGATTATTATTTGAGAAAGAAAGATCACAATACTAGGTCAACTCTAACGTCAAGATCTTTTAAGAGAGGATATGATTATGTGCCAGAAGATGCTAGTAAAGAAAGATCAAGAACTTATGAGAGGCGAAGGTCTGAGTCTGTGACTCAGGATGCATTTGGTGACAGATATGATCCAATTGTTTCACATGAAGACTATGATGCAAGAAATGATCGATTAGCTTACGATGGAGTGCAGAAGCATGGGACTTCCACAAGGAGGCATTGCCAAGATAGTCACAGGATATAAATCAGTTTTTCAATGAAGCAGGTACTTAAAATTATTTTCTTGCTTTATGATTGGTCATATCTTTTATGTATGTTTTGAAGCTTTTGCGTGATACATTTGTGCAGCACTAACTTATGCTGGCTTCTGCAATATTTCCTCAGCTGTATCCTTTTCTGTATCCTCATGTCAAATTGACAAAATCCATATTTTGGCTATAGCTATCATCTTTGCCATTTTTTTCCACATATTTTCTTTTTGTGATAACTATTATGGTTGGAAATGTCTTATATTAGTTGTTATAAACCATTTTTGTCATATTTCTGCTTTGTCTAGTTATTCTGACATCACATTTTGTTCTTCAGTGCCAAAAAATTTGTGGACATCTGACCACCTTTTGGTGGTTACCCTTGGTAGTCGTTTAACACAAAGTGAAGTTCAAGCTCCAGTGCTAGTGACTTTACTGTTTATATTGTTGTTCCTTTTGCAGTAGTATGATTTAAAATTCCATTTTAACAAGACATATTACCATTATATATGTATCATTGACCTTCCTTTTCACTTTTCTGTTGGTCAAAGTAGGTAGAATTTTTTACAAATTAAATATGCTGATGGTTGATTACTGAATATGATAGTCTTGATATACATTACAGAGAATGAATAGACATTAGGATAAATTCTGTTGTTTGGTAATTTATACTGGGGAGAACTTGTATACGATGATGAAAATGCTCCAAGCTAAATTTGAATCTCTTTGCTTTTCTGGGAAAGAGAGATACTCTATGATTAAGTTGTTGGGTTATTCAGGCTTGTCCTTCCGTAATAGACTACTGTCGGGAGATTAGAATACAAGTTGTGTTTTGTTGGAAGATTTCCTTAACTTGATCTTTAACATATTGGAGTGGGAGTGAGCAGTTGATCACTCTGCCATCCAGTTAGGGATGGCAAAAGCCCCACAAGGATCCGCCCTACATGAGGTGGAGTGGGTTTCCTATTTTTTATTTTTTATTTTTTATTTTTTATTTTGAACAAAGTAGATATAAAATTGATGAAAAGCTATTAGTGGAAGTGACTATAATTGAAGATTGTGAGTGGCTAAATGACCAAACTTTGCTGCATGTAGAGAATACGTAGTTTGGTTGTAGGAGTTCATCTTTGGTAATACTGTATACAATAAAAAATTCCTGAACATTTTTAAGCTAATCAAACTAGTAGGGTGTGGTAAAAAATTGGTTAAGTCGGTTTTTGTTCATAGGAGGCTAGATACTTAGGCTGCGTGTGGTTCAGGTATAAGCTAGAACTGCTTATTCCTGGGATAGATATAAGTTCAGGAACAAGCAGGAACAAAACTAATTTTGCATTTGGATAAAAATTAGGTTGTTCCCGAGGATAAGAAAAATAGCATTTGGATAGTTAGATTGGAATAGTGAGAATAAGAGTAATTATAATTTTAAAATAATAATATTTTGTCTAATTAATTGACATAAAAATATTAATTAAATAATAATTTAACTTATTTAATTAACTATTGCTAGATAACCTTAAATATTAATTGATAAAATAATTAACAATAATGAGTATTGTTAATAAATAATTTAATTAACTATAGATAATTTAAGAGTAATGCTACATGTACACCCCGAAGGGGTGTACATCCTACACCTCCACCCTTTTAATGGTATCGATGTTTTTTACGGGTCACATCAAGTGACCACTCATCACACCCCCACCCTTAGATGGGTGGGGGTGTGAGATGTACACCCATTACGGGTGTACAAGTAGCATTTTCCATAATTTAATGAGTTAATAAATTAATTAGTTAATTATTTAATAGTTAGATAATTAGTTAATAAAATAATTAGATTAGTCAAAATATTAGATTAATTAAAGAGTTAATATAATAATTAAAATTAAATTTTCTTTAATTAAGCTTATTCTCAAGTGGGAACAAGTTTATTCCAGAAAAAAAGTTGGAACAGTAGTTTCAGCCTTATACCAGCTTGTTGCAGAGAGACAAGAATTACTGTTTCCATCCATAACCAAACGTGTTTAAGAAATAAGGCTGGAACAAGGCCTTATTCCACAACCAAACGGTGCCTTAATATTGTGATTCTTTTTATGGCTGATTAGTTATGGATGTTCTTAAGAGTTGTCCTGCTGGTTTAACTACATAGTGATGTGGAGTTTTCTTTTCCGAGTATTTTTTTTTATCTTTATTTATTTATTTATTTTCTGAATGGGGTTTTCCTCCGCCTACTGTTGGTTATCATTGCTTTAGTTCTTGCTGTTTTTTCTTTTCTTTTTTTTTTTCCAACTTGCTTGTGCAGTGATGGTTTGGTTTTTAAGCCAGAGAAGGATTAAGAGAGGAAAAGAGGTGCAAAATCACATACTGAGTCGCATAGTAGTCTGAATGATATCTTTATAGGATAAGCAAATGACTAATGGAATCAATTGCCCCCTTCATTTCTGGAATCATAGGTTGACTGGGACAGAAGCAATGCAGGTTATGAAGATAAGTATAAGGCATTGATGGAAGAAGAGTGATTAATTTCTCTTAACATTTGATTTATTTACGGGTTGAAAAAGAAAAACAGTGTGCCAATATAACTCTACATATTGGGTACTGTTAAAAAAGAATATCAATCAGTTCCTACGATTCATTAATTGCAGCAGGATACAGGGAAAGTCCTTGTGTTAAATGCAAAGCTTGCAGTTTATAGTATTTGTGGTTACTGACAAGTTCAAAAACTTTTGAGTCGGAAGTTAGGTTCTTATTACAAACTCAAGCGGATAAGTCTTGTGAGTTGACAAGAGGTACCTATAAATTTGTAAGGTCTGATTTGTTGTATATTTCTAAGGCATTAGAATGGGCAATATCTTAGCCTTTTGCCATTTGCGTGGCTTAAATCAGAATTTTGTGGGCTCTGAGAAGGAATTGAAGATAGATATTAGCAGCTGTTTGCCAGGAGTCAGACTTCTAAAAAAAGGTCGTGGTGAATTTGTAGTCAAAGCTATCTTAGACAAGTGAGAGCCTCTGCTAGAGAAAATTTATTTAGACCATTATCAGTACTTAAAGACAGTTGTAATTGTCACTGGAATTTTCTTAGAATCATTAATGCAAAACTGACATTTTATTGCTATTGTTGTTATACTTATCAAACCTGGCTGGACTTTGACCCGGCTTGATGTCGAGTCACTGGATCATAGGTTGGACTAGCTTGGGTTAAGTTATAAATAATAACTGAGATGGCAATTTGGTAAACTTAAGTCTAATATTGATCATAATATTGTTTTATATATATATAAATATCATAGAGATATTGATGCTATAAAAAAATTATCCTTTAGTTGATTTGACTTTTATTGAGTTGCTAGTTGTTTAATTTAGTTTGGTTTTATATGAGTCCATTAGGTGTCTATTGGTTTGAGTTTGGTCCTTTTTTTGTCTAAAATGCTCTTTATTTGTCTGGATATTTTGTGTTTGGTACATAAACCTCGGAATAAAAAAAGAATGTGCACTTTATTCTCCTGGATAATACGATAATTGTGCTTAGAGAAGTTGATGGTGGCAGAACTTACATTGTACACGTGACTAGTCATTTGGCAAATTTATATAATATCAGTCACCCTAAGCGCAATTATTGTATCTTTTAGGGGGATAATGCATCTTTTTTTAAAAAAATTGGGGGATCATATGCAACATTCAATACATTCAGAGGGTAATATACAATTTAGCCTTTTTTTGAGCAGTGCTTCCCCCCCTCCCTCCCCATCCAATGGGGTGGATCTAAGATAAACACCCCGGATGGGGTGTACAAGTAGCATTTACCTTTTTCTTTTCAAGTTGAGTTACGGACCAACTTTTATATTTTTAAGGATTTCTAAGTGATTTGGGGGGGTGTAAGATATACACCCCGGATAAGGTCTATAAGTAGCATTTACCTTTTTCTTTTAAAGTTGAGTTAGGGACCAAATTTTATATTTTTATGGATTTTCAGGTGATTTTCATCTGCTCTTTTCCTGTAGTATTTGGGGTGTCCTACTTGGACTCCATTCAGGCTAATTAAGATCCTTTAGGTTTTGAAGTTCTTATTCATTGATAAGAGTTTCAATAAGATTAATTTGGTATCAAAATTTTCATGTTACGGTAGTAGATTGGTTGGCAAAAGTCTTGAATGAGTAAAAACTATCTTTCAGGACCAACTTGATGCTTTTATGTATAGGACAAAGCAGGGATCCGGGGTTAGAGACATTTTATGGTGAACTATTTCTCATGGTTATGATTCTTCTATCTCCTGTACTGCATTCTTCTGTCTATACTCCGTCTCTTTCTTTTCAAATTTTCTTGTCTTTCTTCCTCTCCTTTGTGGTAATATATTACCTTCGATCCACAAAATTATGCCAGACGCCCCTAATGTTTTGCATGGTTACTCTTTGCCACTCGAACTTTAGAATAATTAAAGAACAAAGACTTTTAATACATTTCAATCAGCCACCTAACTCCAAATTTGACTAGTTTTTCTTAATAACTAACAGCTACATAATGATCAAATAACCTCAAAATTCATCTTATCATTCTGCAAAAGGGTAAACATGAACTTTTGAGGATCATAAAAGTGTTGTGAGTTATTATTAGTTTAATAATTTCACAGAAATTGAGGCTGGGTGGTTGATTGAAATATACTATAAGTTTGTACAGTTCTAAAGTTTGGGTCGCCAAGTGTAATCAGGCCAAAGTTCAGGTTGGTCTAGCAATTTTTATTTTATTTTTCACTTAGGTTGCGTAAAATAATTAGGCAGGTTAAAATCTTATCAATAGATATCTCGTTGATTTTATTTGGAGCTTTGGTTGAATGGTAAGATTTTTCCTTTTTCTTTCCTGAGAGGTTCAGGGACTGATTTCTAGTAGTGTGATTCTTTTTTTTGTTTTACCTTCAAATCTTCCCTCATGATTCCAAGAATAAATGTGCGGAAGCCATAATCGAATATCTCTTGTCTATATATCTCTAGTAGGGTGATTCTTTTTCCTTAAGAGGTTCAGGGACAGATGTATAGTGGACTTCTATATATCTTGTCTATCGAAATCAGCGTGGGTCCTTGTAACATAGGTCCAAAAATGATGGAGGTGCAATAAATGTGCAGAAGCCTTGATCAAATGAGTAACCAATTCACCCCGATTCGTTTGGTTTGGACGGTTTACCTACTGAACAATTGGTTTGTGTGCTTCTGATTTATTGTACCTCGTTGGGGTTATTCGCACTTGCCTTTTCTTTTCCCTTTTTTTTTTAATGGTCCACAAATATTCTCCAGTTCATGGTACTAATAAATACTTTAATCCATAAGCAGTGGCTTTGTAGATGATGATGGTCTGATGGTGTTTTTTTTTTGTTTTTGTTTTTTTTGATAAATCCTACGGACGCATGCAACCAAATTTGCACTTAATCTGCTAAGTTTGATCCTCATCCTTGCTTTAATGTGTGTGGATTCATTATGCAATTCATATGAAGTTCATGATATATTAGTACGTAGTACTGAGGAACTTATTTACAGAGTATTCCTAGGTTAGTTTGGGATTGCAGTGTCCAAACACGCCCGCTTTTCTATTTTGAAGGGCTCAAAATTGCTAAAGCGCTTTGAATCCATTTTTCTCCAATGCTATAAAATGATGGTGGGAACCACTGCTGGAGAAGCAAGCGCTATTTCCCTGGCGGCAGTTTCCTCTATTATTTTATAGTATTGAAGAAAAGCTTCAAAGCATTTTTCAGATTTTTTCAACCTTCTAAAACATGAATGCGGATACTTATGCAATGCAATCCCAAACTAGGCTTAGCAGAGTATAAATGCAGTTTTAGCCAACTGTTTAAGATCCATGTTCTGTCCTATATTTGTTTTTAGGTTTATTGTTTTTCTTCTTTCACAAGCAATTTGCTATTCGTGTTGAAATCATATATTAGGGATTTCAAATATCAGGAAATTTACAGGTATTTACAGTTTTCCTGCAATCTTTTGCTTGTTGACAATCTAGTGTTCTAACTTCTGACACACAAATTGGACATCATTTATCAGAAAAGATCAATTTTTCTCTCAATTCTTTTTTCATTGTATTATTCTTTTTCTTTTTTCTGCAGGCCCCTGAGCTGGAGTTTTGGAACGGTAACGGGTTTAAGATGCCAGGGTTTGGTATAAGTATTCAACATCGCTCCCTTCTTACAATATTATAATCTGTCTAACTCTTTTATCTCTTGTTGTTCACTTGGATTAAAGACCCCGCATGCCTTTCTTTTATTTTGTGACGCAGCATGCGACTAGATTGTTATACTATATAAAAAAGAAACTTCGGAAATTATTATCTGTGAATATTCTTTCTCAAGTTATGCTTGGAAAGTATGTTACTTCAAAGAAAATTCACTGTTTATCTTTCACCCTCATGCAACTCAGCTCCATATGCTCGCCGAATATAATGTCTCTTCTCTCTCAGTACATCGTGCGCATCATATTGAACTAGTTATTGTCCTAAACAAAGCCAAGGCGTAGTGTTCACGCGTTGTGCTCGATTTTTGGTACGGTTTCAATCTTGGTCCTTAACCTGAAGTCTGAAACAGGCATGGGCCTTTGGATCATTCTGGTTTCGGTTTGTTCGTATCTATCCTCTTATCATACTTCTCTAGTGAGTGATTCGTGCTCGATTGCTGCGCGTTTTCGATTGTTCCAGTTTTAAAGAGTTGCAAATTTCGACTTTCAAGTCAGCTTTGGCTTGGCCCTCTTGGGCATTTGGGGGATTTGGATTTGGCTTTTCCGATTCTTCTAGTCAACTTGGTTAGTCCATGATTGTGTGCATTGAGTGGGGTTTTTTTTTTGTTTTATTTTTTTATTTTTTCCGTTTTGATGTGTAATTGTAGATTTGAAAACTAATTAGATATTAATGTGAATTGTGGTGTGTGAAATATCTGGTAGGCCCTTAGGCTGATGTGAATGTGAGTTGTTCTAAATGAGCACAACTATGTGCCAGCATAAAAATAGCCCCTC
Source organism: Tillandsia leiboldiana (assembly GCA_029204045.2). Taxonomy (NCBI): domain Eukaryota; kingdom Viridiplantae; phylum Streptophyta; class Magnoliopsida; order Poales; family Bromeliaceae; genus Tillandsia; species Tillandsia leiboldiana. Next base: position 36,382,957 of record CM055073.1, on the reverse strand, counting down.
TTTAATTTGATTTTATTTAAATTTTTTAACAAAAAGTTTAGGCACTTGAGCATTAGTTAGCAATGTGATTTGAGTAATGCTCATTCTCCTACTCATAAAACACTTCGTAATTTACGTAATTTACATGCCATATGTATGTGTTCCATGTTGAGTGTGAAGTTGACATGCTATATATAATCAATTAATTGTCTTTGATGATGGAGCTTTCAAAATGACATTGGTATCATTAAATATAATTTAGATTATTTAATTTATTAAAAATTTAAATTTTATATTATTTTATATTTTTTTATCTATTAAGGGAAAATAAATAAACGAAAATAAATAATTTTTAATTAATTTAATTTTTTTTATATTATTAAATGAGTAAAATATTTTTATTTATTATTAAAATTATAAATTTTGTAATTTTTTTAATCAGTAGGTTAATCATAATCATAGTAAAAAGATTTAAAAATTAATTTTTAAATATTTTAAGTGGTTTAAATTAGTGTTGATGGTTGATTCAGAAACTCCGTCAATAAAAGATGACAACGAATTTTATTGACAACGAAGTTTGTTTGTTATTGATAGTATTTCAGCTTATCTTTCTATATATATATAAACTTAAAGGGAAACTTACTAAAAAAATTGAAGAAAAGAACACCAGTTACTCTCTTATTTTTTAAAAAAATAATTGAAATTGCACCAAAAGAAAATTAAATATATTGATATGAAAACAACTAATTTATAAAGTATAATTAAAACAACATTAAAATAGTATAGTGATGGGATTTATCTTGCATAGGATTTGTTCAATTTGGTATTGTTGCCTTTATTATAATTTGGTGCCAAAAGGCATATTATGGAAAAGAAAATTGAAAAGAGTTCAAGAAAAAGATTTCCACCAATTATTATTTTTTATTATTTCTAAACAAACTCAATAAATGCATAAAATTTATAGAATTGATGTTTAAGAAAAATTAATAAATAAAACACTTTAGCATGCAATACTTCTACCGTTTTTCTTCCAATATACCACTCATACGTTCCACCGTTATTAAAAATACTCCTACCGTTTTTCTTTGTTAAGTTAACTAGGGTTAAACTAGAGTTAAATAATAATCGGAGTTGAAAACTATCATATATATACCTATTTTGCCCGGGTTTAGAGTTTAGTGTTTAGGATTTTTTAGGGTTTTAGGGTTTAGAGTTTTAGGGTTTAGGGTTTAGGATTTTTTAGAGTTTTAGGGTTTAGGGTTTTAGGGTTTAGAGTTTAGGGTATATTTGAAAGGGCAAAATGGTAATTTCACACAGATAACGGCAGCTCCAAACGGTACAGGGTAGTTTTAATATTAGCCTTCTAAAAAGGTAAATCTGAAAACAGAAAAATTTTTAGGAGTATATAAAAAATTGCCCTAAAAAAAAAAAAAAAGAAAAAAGAAAAAAAGAAAAAAAAGTTGATGAGATAGCAGCACCCTTATATATTTCTGAGAACACATATATGATAGTTGTATATATATATATAGGTATCATTGCTTTTAACATGACTTTAATATATCCATCTAAACATCACTAATGTCCAGGTCCAAGCTGCCTTCCATAACATCTTGAAGAACTGAAAGCCACGGATCATCTCCATAAGCAAACTTCTCTACATCACCAAAGTCATCATTATCAACTCTCTTCTCTAAATTCTCCACCATATTATTATTATTATTATTACTACTGCCATAAAAATATTGTTGTTCATAAGTGCTAAACTCTCCTTCATTTGCGACTAAATCATATTCTGGCGCGTGATCTTGAAAAGTTTGGCCACCATAATGAAAGGCGCCGCTGTAATTACCAGGTTCATAAGCTACGGGTTGAGCGCTTGTTTCTCCCATTGTTGACACATTATTTGTGAGTGGAATTGGTGGTGGTTGGCTCATCATCGTCCCAAATTGTTGTACTTGTGTTGGGTTTGCAGTTGCATATGATCCATTCAGTTGTGCATTCTCTAAATAACACATATTTGCATACGGATAAGTGTTGAAACTTAAGGGGATTTGCGCATAAACTGGGGTAATTTGGGTTACTACTCCCTGAAGATATGGTTGGTTGTAGTTGGATAAGTAAATTTGGTGCATTCCATGTTGTCCCAGTTGATTTGGAATTTGATTGGTGAAATTGCTTCCTTGAATGTTTTGTGCACAATATATTGGAGTGAATGTATTGTTTGATCCCTTCTTTTTTCGATATTTCTGCATATGAAAAAGGTAAGATGTTAGCATGATATATCAGGGAAAAAAAAAAAAACAAGAACACTTGAGAAAGATTTGAAAATTTATTTTCATTGCTCTTTCTGAATATATATATATATATATAAAGGTAAAGTTGTCTGTGCAAAATAAATTTTAACTCAATGATTATAATTTGAAAAGCAAATATATTTTAAAAATGATAAAAGTTTCGTCCAGCGACAGAAAATGGCAAAAACGTAACTTTTATTAATTTGAAAATAAAATTCTAAATCCATTGCTGATATTGACCCCAAGAAAGAAACGGTAGGTACAGCTAGTCCGTGAACAGCCAACCAGCGCACTGTAAAAATTGGATAGGTTCGATCTATGGTCATTGAGGGCCTCCTAAAAGGATTTACTAAATTCATCGAGCTGTTCCAAAGAATCAAAACGGCCGGTTATCAATGGAATCCCTTGTCGGCTTTCCGTGAAATACTCATTTGGCCGAGGACTTCCAAACACGTCGTAAGCTAAACCCGTACTGACGAATAACCAACCCGCAATGAATAGGGAAGGTATAGTAATACTATGAATAACCCAGTATCGAATATTGATAATAATATCAGCAAAAGAACGTTCTCCCGTGCGAACTAACGATCAACAGACTAAAATGAATAAAACACGTAAACGACAAATGTTTACTTTTTTTTTCTTGACCTAAATGGTAATTAAATAACTGTTACAGCATCCGACAAAAGTACGAAGCGTGTGATACGCAATGACAAATCTCTACTTTACAAAGATTGCTTTCGTTTTCTTTTTGAACCTCCTCCTCTCTTCGCGCCTCAAAAATTAAAACTACTATAATTATACACTTACATGGAAAATGTGATGCTAAGTAGGATTTAGATTTTTGTCTCAACTATAATACTAATTTAGAAATCATCAAATTGAAGTATTTACTGTTTTGCCTTTACCCAATCTCTAATGGTTTGCTTTCTAAGTTTCTCATTCTTTCTTTGTACTCCATTTATTTTTCATCTTATATTGAACTATATCCAAATAAAGATTTACTAGTGTGGATTATAAATTTTGGATTCATATATAGCACTCAACATGCACTGCATGCGGCTACTTCTCTCTAATGTCCCTAAATGAGTGAGTTAAGAGCACAAATTAAGAGCATATATTTATAAGTGTATCCACGTAACAGAAGAGCTAGTAAATGCACTTTAAAAACTTATATATTAATGCTTAATTAATTACTATTAGTATAAATTATATTATATTTATCCTAGACACCCATATGCATATACAAAGTGTAGCAAAACTTTGTATAGAATTTGGATAATCAATACTTGCCCAGTTGCTTAGTTCATTTCGCCATGAATGAAGCGCCAGCATACTGTCTTTCTCTCATTAAAAAAATTTAGATAATCAATACCTGTAAATGGCTTGCAACTTGTTGTCGGCTTATTCCCTCAACATTCATGAATCTCACTATCTTGCTTGGAACAGCATCTGATTCAAGCAAACAAATAACTTTTATGCAAATAACATATATGTTTTAATTTATCATTCTAAATAAAGTCAAAATTCAACTATATATATATATAGAATTAGACTAGAATACTATCGATAGCACCAAGTCATTGGTGCTATCAAGTTTTTAGTTTTTGAATTAAAAAATATATGGTTAAGATGATAATGGTCTCCTAGCGTTTACTAAGTGGTTGGTTGAATAGTAAAAATCTTAGGAAACCACTATAATCCCAACCGCATATTTTTTCATCCAACGGCAGAAAATTTGATAGCACCAATTGCTTGGTGCTATCGATAGTATTCTAGCTGGACTCTATATATATATATATATATATAATCTCACCGTCGCCTAGTATTTCAAGTGCATCAAGAAACTTTTGCTGGAGGAAGGAACACCAATTGATCGCCTTCTTCTTTGGTTTGCTCGGACTGTCGTCTTCGCTCTCTATTTCTTCTTCTCCCTCCGCGGTGCCGCTTTTGCTCTTGTTGCACTCCATGCATCCCTTATTCACCGCTCGCTTCGAAGTGTCGACATGTTCATTCTCTTTACCATCCTCACCATTCAATGCCGCTTCATTAGTATGATGAAATCGATCTCTATCTCTAATCCACTTGATGCTTTCTCTCTTAGGATGCTTCTTGAAGCTCAGCACGTGTTGCCATAAGTTCTCGACGGTGTTAAAATCAAGCGGTTTCTTCACAAAGAAGCATGCTCCCAGTTCGATACTCGTTTTTATTATCTCCGTTCGCGCATCCGCCGATATCACTGAATTTTTTAGAGCAATTTTACGTTAGGGAAGTTAAAAGTTTAAATAAGAAATTAAGAAGCACTACAATTTAATCTGTATATAATTAGTGATCATTACTAATAAATTGAAGATCAAATTCTTTTCTGATCGTTCTAATGAGCTCAAACCCTCCCATTTCTTGCATGTGCACCTCCACTGCTAGAAGATTAAACTCCGCTCCACGCTCTCGGAGAATTTTCAATGCACACAATGGACTTGCACAAGTGGTCACTGGAAAAAAAAAAAAAAAAAAAAAAAAAATCATGCAAAACTACTCAAAGGCTAAAATTAAAGAAAACATTTAAACAACAAATTTTTTTTTGTCATTTGTTCTTTAATACATTTCATAACAAAGTGATTAGAGCAGAGTACATGTTATGAGCTCATTTCACCGATAATGATAATATTGTGAGAAAATCTTTTTCTTGTTTTTTTTTTTTTGAAGATTTTTAAGAAAGAGACTTTTATCAAATAGATATAATTACTTAAAAGGTAATAAACACACTCAAATATTGTGAAAGAGAATTTTTTATTGGTGGAGGGTCATGGAAAAAAGTAAGAAAGAAAACTTATGCATCAATCATGCATGCCTCACTTTTAAAAATGTCACTTGCATGTATTCCCACATCAAATAGTGGAAAACATAAAAAAAAAAAAAAAAAAACAAAAAAAAAAGAAAAAAAAAAAGGACACACACACACAGTGAACCAACCTCGATAATTGCATGAGGAGAACATTATTCTCGCTTCCTTAAGAAATACTTGATCATTATCAATGATCATAAGCTTTATATTATCAGAAACAAAGTGCTCCATAATATCACCCATAGAAATGTGACTGCTAGGAAAATAATCAAAAGGTCTAAAACAAGGAGTTGAAGAACAGTGTGCCATAATGTGTAAGTTTTTATATTAGAGAGAGAGAGAGAGAGAGAGAGAGAGAGAGAGTGAGAGAGAGAGAGAGGCCATTTGGCAAAATTGTGCTTCTTTTTTACCTTTGTATTTAATTCTCCAAAACAACTTAGACAGTATTGAAATTTGGACTTGTTACAACAACATCATTATATATATATATATATTTTGAGTAATGCTACATGTACACCCCGAAAGGGTGTACATTATACATCTTCACCATTTTAATGATGGCGATATTTTTTACGGGTCACATCAAGTGACCCATCATCACATCCCCACTCTTAGATGGGTGGGAGTGTGAGATGTACACCCCTTACGGGTGTACACATAGCATTTTCCATATATTTTTGAGTTTTTACCCTTCTGAGAGCTTGTTAATATTATTTTTTTTAAGTTTATATATTTAGAGACAAAAATTTACTAAAATATATCGAGTTGAGTTTGCTAATGTCAAATCTAATACGTAAAAATTTACGTTGTTTGTGGCATGTTTAATTTTTTGTGCACTTGCATTATGAGTACGGTATTTTAATTAAGTTATTTATAATTTATAATAGCATTTCTTTTCTATGAAACAAAGCAAACACATTAATTCATAAAAATAACAAAATATTTATTTTCTTTATTTGAAAAGTTAACATATATATAGTGCTGAAAATTTAAGACCCAAAAAAAATATAAAAAAATGATTAGATATTACCGCCATTGGCAATATAAAAATAATGCCTAATATAAAAAAAAAATTAAATTTAAGAAGTGAATATTTTAAAAAAGGACTTAGATGCTATGTAAAAATACTGTCTAATATAAAAATAATATTTAAGAAATGAATATTTAAAAAATGTAAATTTTGATGTTACGAGTAAATTAATTGCGAGAGTACTTTCATTACACTACAATAAAATTATGTCATAGCGACGTTTTTTCTAAAATCTGAAAAAAAAAGTGTCGCCGGCAAAAATACCGACACATATTATTAGTGTCGCTATATGTGCCATCGCTAAGGTGTATAGCGACACATTTTTGTAACGTGTTCCAAAAAATAAGTGTCGGTATTTTTGTCAGCGACACTTTTTTTAGATTTTAAAATTACTTAAAAGTGTCGCTATAACATAATTTTGTTGTAGTGAATCAATATCCACATATGGTTTGAATATGTGTGAATTCAATTGGATTATAAACTATAATTTGAGTTTATAAAAATTGGTATTGGCAATGAACTTATGTGCACATTTTTGAATAAATGAACTTTAAGTAGGAAAATCATAGTATTTCAACTATGGTAAAATGTATTTATATGGCTAGTCCTATAGTATTCTAATATTATGTTTTGGTTCTTGTATTTTTTCATTACATGAATATACACTTTTACTCACTAAACTTGAAAAGAAGATATAATTTTTTTTTTTTATAAAATGACTATTTAAATCTTTTATCTTAAATGGTTTACACAATTTAGTTTATTTCAAACATGGTAAAATATTTTTTTATTTAAATGGTCAAGAACTGAAAGTTTAATATATATAAAAGCTTAACACCAAAGTGTTTAAGAGTATATAGACCAAGTTGCAATAAAAGGATATATAGAACATGAACATCGATCTATTTTACCCTAAATTAATTGTTCAATTTTGTTTGTGGCGTAATATAAACATTACATGTTTTTAACAATAAACTATAAACCAATGTTCTCTTTGAACTTCATACAAATAAGTAGCTTGCCATGAATATATATAGAAGGGCAAAACCATTTGGTTTCCATCTTTAGATAAAATATATAAAATTCAAAAGTAGTTGATAAGAACAATAATACTACATATTGCCAATATGAATACAGTGTATGTTATATATTTGTCTTGTTATTAATTATACTTTTAATCATATTTTCTTTATAAATTATCAATATTATTTCATTATAAATTCTATTTTTACAAGTAGATAATAAACACCAAAAATTAATAGTAGTCTTCAATAATGGCAACAGGTTTCTCTTGGCACTTGTCAATGAAGCAAACATTTGAGTAAAGTGAGTATTGAAGAAAGTAAATCTAACATAAACCATAAGAGAAGAATCCAAAAGATAAGAAATCTCGTTAGACTTAAGAGGTTGGTTTTTACATATTTAATGTGTCTTATATCGAATTTGTCGATTTGCAGGTCAATTATATACCAGGTGGTGAGGGTTAGTGTTTAGTAGTTGGTTACAAGAAACAACAAATAAATTTTGACAAGAAAACCTATTGGGATAATTTTGGAGTGTGGCATTTATTATGTATACAGAATGAGGCACCTATGAGATTTGGGTAGTAAAGAAAAAAAAACTAGTGTAATTAATGATGCCCAGTATTTTAATATATTTATAATTTAGCTTATTTAAATATGCACAAAAAAGTATTAAATAAGAAAAAAGGTAAGAGTAAAAAAAATGATTGTCTCATTATTTAAATATTACCATGCTGAAATAAAACTAAATGTAAAATTAATTATACAAAATTTATAGAATATAAAACATTATTGTGATATAAAAAATCAAATCTAATTAAAGTTTTGATTTTATTGTCACATCTTAATTAGAATATAGCAAATAGATATTTAAATTCTGAAGACGGTTAATGATTCACAAAATTGATGAAATCAATGTGAGAATTTTTTTGAACCAAGATTCATATATGATGAGAATACTTTTATTTGATTTGCATTTTATAGTTACTTAAAATACTTTTATAAGTGCCTTGTTTTTAGTTTAAAATGAAAATGATTCAATTATGTTGATATTTTTATCATAAAAACCAAAAGAAATTCGACAAATAGTTATATTGTGAATGGCGGAAGCAACGACAACAATCGTAAATAGAGTGGTAGCTACAAAATTATTATAGTAATAATTAAGATAGCCGAAAAGGTCGTCAAAGTAGTGTTTATGCAAAAAATGGTGTTAGAGCCCTAGTGGTGCTGGTGGACTAGTGGTAGCGGCAAAGATATCAATTGTAATGGTGACATAGGAAGTAGCTATAGCAATAATGTCGTTGGCAACAAAAACATCTGCCACAGTGGATCTGGAGGCAAACTTGATCATATCGATATTGGACGGTGATAATGATAATGGTAGTACGATGATAGATAAAGAATTGGTGACAGTAGACACAGACAACAATTTTGGCAGTTAAAATGGTGGCAACAATGGCAGCAGTCATGGTAGTGACAATATAGTGGATGTAACCATGGCAACGTGGAGTTCTTTGTGCTGGTAATAACTATAGTGATACTGTAATATTCGAGAAATTTAAATTCAAATTCAATAAAAGATTTCAGGTTCGATATATTCCAGTGAGCCAGAAACACTGTATATAGGGATACAGTTGAATAGTGGGTATGACTTAAGTGTGAATAGTAACTCTATAGTTTTCTGGATTTCCGACCAACGTTGGCTAATTCAACCGTTCGAAATTTGAATCCGACAATTCAAATACTTAATTTGATCGGTCTCGTCGATCTGGGCGCAACGGCGTAGTCCGTTTTTAGGTTTGATGAGCCTAGGTCATCGAAAAGCGTGCCAAACAGTGAAATACACTATTTAAGATAGATCGAAAAGCTATTAAGGCTTAAACTCAACAAACCAAAATCGCTACTCGATAGGTTTTATCGAGCCGGACGTTGTGGCAAAGTCCATTTTTCAGTTTGACCACCGTAGAATCTCAAAATGTGTGAAATACAGTAGGGGGAGAGGTATTTTCGTAAGAAAGTTGATATTTTATGAATTAAATTGATTTAAACTTCTTATATAGGGGTCTTTCTGAGATTTTCATCTATAGTGGGGAGCTCATGGCTGATGGTGGCTTGTACAAGGAGTAAAATGCAATTTGTTACTCCAAAGCTCCATTAATGCCACATTGACCTTGGGAGCTCGAGCCTGAGCATTTAAACTTGGACCAGAGCTTCACACGACCCTTCCAACTTCCTCCTCCCTTCCCCAAGTGTCGCCGCCCTCTACCAATGCCTGGGTCGCCGGAAAACCAACTCCCAAGCAAGTGTATACTTGCTCTCGGGTTGGGTTGGTGGAGAGTACAACAAACCCTTGTGGCACTCTCCCAGCTCACCTAGAGGCTTCATCCTGCTCCCAGAAGTCGAGCCCTGGTGACCCTGCAACCTGCCTTGGCTGCGCGTCGCCGGAAAAGTAACCAGCTTCTTCCTTCTTCTTCCTCAACTCCGGCGAGGTGAGTGCCTCATGTCCTCTGGTTTTTCTTACCTAGGAATGCTTGCAGTAGCTTCCTTGTGTTCTGAGGACTCCCCCTGCCTGGTCTTGTGGCCGAGGAGGCGCCGGGTTGCCAGCAGGGGCATTGCACCCGCCGAAACCCTAATTTGCTCCGCCATGAGCTAGCATTGTACCCGACGATTTTGGACCGATTCCAAGTTGTTGGGTTTCTCCCTCTGGACCTGCTGAGGCTCCCTAAGAATTTTGGTGGAGTTTGGTTCAGTAGGGAGTTCGCTGTGATAAGCCCTAGCTTCGGGTTATGATAACTTGGTCGAGTTTCTTCCACCACCGCCGCCCCCGCCGCTCCCCGCCGCCGGCCATGCACCCAGCTAGCCTCCTCTGGTCAAGACAGACCTAGTGGTGTTGTTGCATGCACCTGATAACCACTGGAACTAGCTAGCCCAAGCTTGCTGCTCCAACTTGCCGCATGGCTTAACTCCGGCCATACACCGTCACCGCTCGCCGGCGCTGGACTCGGGTGTACGCGTGGCACTGCCTTCGTGTTGCTGGTGCTGCTGCTTGCCCTAGGATTGCTCCAGAACCAATGTTCTGTTGAGTTGGTCCCAGCCTAGCTCTAGGACTTAGTGTCTTGGGCGAGGATGCTCTAGCTATCTTCTATTTTGGCCACTTTTCGGCCACCCAAGGTGAGCCCTTTGACCTCCTCGATCTCCTAAGCATGATGCTCACCTTAGATCTAGAAATGGCTGAGTGGTTTGGCCATGGTTGCAACCTAAGCCTTGCGAGTTTATGCTAGGTTGACCCAGTGTTGTCCTTGGGTCCTATGCTACTTCCAAATAGTGAGCATAGTATTCAGTGCGTTGAGGCCCACCTACTGGTGGCCTTGACTCAGTTCAAAAGTATGCAGAGAAGAAGAATTAGCTTGAAAGTCATTAAAAAATATGTAATCTTGTAATTTTGGTAACCCTAGGGGTCTAAATGTAATTGTGACCTCGTGAGATGTCTTGGGCTGCGTGCACATGATCTTTGAACTATTTGTTTGAGATTCGTAGGCTTTCGTTAAGCGAAAATTAGATAACAACTCGAAAATCGACGAAATTGTCGATTTATTGATTGACCGGCGCTATTCGCACAAATCAGGGAATTTTGTGGACCAGTTGTGTGTCCCAGATGTCCCTGGCTGTTTCCAGCACTGTCCTGGTGGGCCTAGTGACTTTGGTTTGGTGTTGGCGACTCCCGAAACCGAAATTAATTTTTCGGAGGTAATTTTGGTAGTTATGACACTTTTCGAGTTTAGAGTCGCACCCAGTGGAATGTCTCTGCCCGAACGTCTTCAGTGAAGCGTTCCAGGGCAGCACGTCAAGTTTCATTGGATTCGGAAACCCGTAGGCGCGGATTGGATCATAGTTGATTGATCTGCATGCTGATTTCTGTAATTTCCGGAAGATTCCGGAAATTTAGGAAAGGTCTATGTTTAAGCGGTTTGCACATAGTGAGTCAGTGGGTTGGATATGTGTGAGTCTATTTCTGATCAGTATATATGATCCAAGTCCCAGTAGTCATACTCTAGCCCGTGAGCCTTTCGGCGGAGTTTAGGACCACCTACATTGAGGTGGGTTTTGCTTCGGTTCGGGCTTTATCATTTCGGCATTTTTGGGTTACCGTATTTGGTCGGACTCCTGTGCTTCATGATAGCCCTGATTCTATTCTTAAGCTTCTTTCCATTAGTTGATTATCATCAGCTTATACTTGGACATTTATCATGCTTGATTGGTCATCAGTATAGTTAGATTATATTTGAACATTTACCATGTTTGATTGGTCATCAATATACTTAGATTATATCTGGACTTTAACCATAGTTGATTGGTCATCAGTATACTTAGATTATATCTAGATATTTATCATACTTGATTGGTTATTATTTAGATATCAGATTATGTCTGGACATTTATCATATTTGATTGGTCATTCGCTGGATATCAGTATACTTTGATTATATCTGGATATATGCCATGTGTGATTGGTCATTACTTTGATTACTCTTATTCAGACAGTTCATTACTCATTGCATTTACTACTACATGATATGACACAAGATTAGTATACAGATACTCGCATCCTTGTTGGGATTTCCGGGTTGTTGCTGATTATCCGGTCTTTTGGTCTTGAGCTTGAGCATCAGCATTATGATCGCCATGCACCGTTGTACTTCATGTACGTCGTGGGATTGATCCCCCACCTTGCATTTTTTGCCGGTAAAGTGGTCTACTGGATGACCCGTGAGCCCTCTGATAGCACTTGTGGGTACAGGGTTACGTCAATCAGATAGGTGCCCGATAGTGGCATCAGCCTGAGGTTCAGTGACCAAAAGTGGCATAGATTGGGTACTTGGGTTTCTATCATTTATACATGATTCATATATCTATTTTAGCATACTCTAGCACCCGTATTGTTGTACCCTTATATGCTCAGTACTGTGATTATGATTCATTCAGTTATTTGCTTATCTATATATGCCCTTATCTACTGATCATTTACTATCCGCTGATTATTATATGCCAGTAGGTACAATTTGCTATTTTTCGACTAGTCATATCCACTGGGATACACTCATGTTGTATCTCACATCCCTGGGTGACCATTTTCAGGTCCGTCGGGTGATGGGTTGTCGAGGCAAGTTGGTGAGACTGTTACGATAGAGTTGTCCCCTGATATTTACTGAGGATTCCAGTTTACCTATTTGTGGTTGTATTTGCTTATGACTTAGAAAAATTATAATCTGTCTGATGAAAGATTTACTTAAAGACTAGCATGTATATTTAGAGCTGAGATGGGTATGTTTTGGATTATGTTTAGTTATGTATGTTTAGACAATACTCTTATTACAACTGTACTTGCTTAGACGTACATGTATAGAGGAGGTTCGGTTAAGGGGATAGAAAATTTTCTATATATGTGACGATCTGCTCATGTCTTGAAATTGCGCTTTAAACTCTGATTGAAAAAAAAAAAAAATTACTTTTTTGAAACTCGGAACGTGATATATACCATTAGTGGTGGAAGCAGTAGTAATGATAGTGATAATGATAGTAGTGGTGCTAATAAGAATCTGTTTTATAATTCTCATTGGTAATAATATTATTGCCATCTTTATTTAAGAAATATCTCTAGATGATCATGAAAATAAAAGCTTACAACGAGGAGACCTTGGTTTTGGATATCTACATTTTGAGAGAATGCGATTGTTAGGGAGTTTTTAATTCTTGATAAATTAGATTCATGTGTAACCTCATTATTTAAAATCTTGAGAAATCTCATGGACCAAAGAGCCTCATTGTACTTTTGATTTTACTTTATAAGATTACGACATTCGTGACCATTTTTATAAAATAATCATTTTTTAAAATATTAGTAACTTTTTCTATATTTGAATTGATATGTTGTATTTATAATGCTATTAAGTATTTCTAGTGTAAGTGGTAAAAAAAATTTGATGGTTGATATTCGAAGTCTCGAGTTTGAAGTCTAGTTACTTCACATTTCTAACTAAGTTTATTTTAAAATAAACAAACATTCTCTCTCTCTCTCTCAAATATATATATATATATATATATATATATATATATATATATATATATATATATATATATATATATATATATATATATATATAATTTTATATTCAATTATAAAAAACACAAACATATTTAGCCCATTCATATATTAAATATTTCATTATGTTATATTTATAATATCAAATAAAAACTTTAGATCGTATCTTCTGCTATAATTTTTAATTTTTTAAAATTGATTGTAGACGACGGTTCTTTCTTTCGATTCGTCATCGTGCACAATTTGCAAAAAGCGGGATATTTTCTGTCTATTCTCTTATCCCCGGAGATGGAACCGTCACAGAAATGGACTCCCGTTATGTCATATAAATATATATAACCTAATGTAAGAATATTTTAATCACGTCCGTCCATTAATGATGTGTCCAGATATATGCTAACCGATTGGAATGACTGTATTTTTAAAGATCGTCTTGAATAAATCACGTGGGCCACATACAACATTCTCCCGCATAGTCTAGTAATATATTCAATACTGTATAAACGATGAAAACTTTATTAGGCACCCACAAATTATACAATCAAAATCTCGTTCCCACTCAATCAAAAAATGATAATATTTTGATCATATCGGTCATATTCAAAATAAACACTTCCTTCTATATATAAAAAATATGTATGCACAATAATATTTTAATATACAAATATAACTTTATACGCATAAATGTATAAAATAAAATATTCTTATTCAAATAAAAATATTCACTGAATTCTTTATATACAAGAAGAAAAAATTCAAACAGAAAATTTTCACTTGTATATGCATCATCCAAAGTTATTGTGGGGGCACATTCGCGCATTAACTTGGGTCATCTTTTGGTAGCCGTAACCTCATATTTATTTAGCAAATAATTAATAAAATAAATATTTTTGTGAGAAACCTGCTAGATTTTAAAGGGAGGTGAGCTCACCTGGGGGTGACCATACTCAATCAACTAATTGTATAGTGAGGGCCGGGCCGGGTTGGGATAAATAACCGGGCCAGCCCAAGACGGGGCGGATCGAGCCGGATCGGGCCGAATTAAAAAATCGGGCCGGACCTCGTCAGGACCCACACCAAGGTGGAGCCGAAAATTTGGACCCGTATCCAAGAACGGCCCTTCTGGTCTAGTGTTTTTTTTCTTCTAGGTTTTAAAAATTTTAATAGTTAAAAATCTAAAACTTGAACTATTAAGAAAGCTATTATGGTTAAAAATAGTAAAGAAATTAAAACATTTGAATGTTTTTATAAAAAAATCAAATTTTACAAAATATTTGAATAAATTTGTTGAAATTTATAAATATTTACAAATTATTTGGACAGAAAGTAAATTAATTAAATTAAAATTTTAAATAAATAACAATAAAAATATTTGGATAGTTTTAAAATATTTGCCGAGCCGCGCCACGTCGGTCCTACCATAAAGACGGGTTGAGCCTTGCCTGTCATATCTGCTGGCGGAGTCGGGCCGAGCCTAGCCGCGCATTAAAAAAAGCCTGCATTGCCCGTACCGTCCGAGCGGAGCCGAGCCGCGTCGAGCAGCACTGAGCCGCCCCCAGCGGAGCCGAGCCGCTCCAAGCCGGTCTAGTCGCGCATAACATGGGCACCGCTCGCCCGGCTCAGCCCATCTCGACTCGCAGGGACGAAACTATGTGGAGACCCACAGTGGTCATGGACCCCCCAATATTTTTAAAATTCCATATTAGTTTATTATTAAGTTATTAAAAAAATAAAAATAGTGTAAATTTTAGGAGCCAAAATGATTTTTTTTTAAAAAAAATAATGTATCTTGTGGGTAACGAAATATAAATTTAATTGACTCAAACGTATCGTAATACTTGATTTGAAAATTATGAAAAATCTTAATACTTAATTTTTTAATATATCGTAATACTTGATTTGCAAATTATACTAAATTTTAATACTTGATTTTTAAAAATATTTTCTTTTATAGATATCTAAAATATTATTATTTTAATAGTAAAGATAACTATACTCTATTCTTTTTATAAAAAAATATATATTAAAACTCGAAAACTAATAAACAAAAAAATTACTTATATATAATTTTTTATTAATAATTTTTAAAAATTAATATATTTTGTATAATATATTTTTGGCCCCCCTTAAAACTAAAATTCTGACTTCGTCTCTGTCGACCCGGATATGCTTGGCTCGCGCCGGCCCATGCGCTTTGGCCCTTTCTTTTATATATATATATATTTTTTTTTATTGTTCAAATTTGAATTAAAATATTCAAAAATTTAATAATTTTTTTTTAAAAAAATATGAATTTTATATATTTAATTTAAAAACGAAATATATTTAATTAAATATGGGGAAGTTTTTATTTTAGGTAAATTCAAAATTATTAATTTTTCAAAATAGAAAGTTTCACTATTGGCCGGGGCCCAAAACATACTATATACTATCTAAATATCTTTTTGATAAAATTTAATAGTATTTCTTTGTGCCTTAATAATTTTATTAATGGGGACATTAGAAAGTAACGAAGATATAGATGATAAATTAAAAATTTTAAATTTTAGGTATCTTAATTTATATTTACCTGATTGTTGATACAGATCGAGTATTTTAGTATATTTTTTGAATTCAAATAACTTCAAAATTTAAGTATGCGTTTTAAAAGAAATATATCAAAATCTTAATTCACATTCAATTCAAAAATTTAAATTTAATTTTCATCCAAGTTTAATTAAAAATTTAAAATTGTTAATTCAAATTTGATATCAAAAATAAAATTATAAATTATAAATTTTAATTTTTTATATATAAATAATTAAAAATATTAAAATTTTGATTTTTTTTTAACCACAATAACTTTTTAATAGTTAGAAAAAATTTAGAATTTTTTTATATTTTTAAAGATAAAAGTTTTTTAAACCAAAAGTAAAAATACACTAGGCCAGCACGGACCGGCACAGGCTGAACCGGAATTGAACCGAAATCGGGCCGAATTTAAAAAGTTTGTTAAATTATTTTATTATTATTTATTTACACTATTTACCGGCCTGGTGTTTTTTTTTTTATTTCTTGGTGGAGGCTTTAGAAATTTTTTTCTTTAAAAATCAAAAACTTTAACAACTAAAAAGCTATGGTTAGAAAAATTTAAAATTTAAAACTTTTTTTTAAAAAAATAATTAAAAAAAGTATTTGAATAAGAGTTTAAAAAATGTATAAATATTTTAAAAATTATTTGAGCGTAAATTATATATGTTTAGATAGGTTTAAAGTGAAATATATATAGTTTGGGCCTTATGAATATGATTGATCATTTTTTGACTATATATATATATATATATATATATATATATATATATATATATAGAGTTGGGCTGGAATGCTATTGATAGCACCAACCCAACTTTGCCACCCATTTTGTAGCCATTGGATCGCATTGAGATCCGTGTAGTCTCTTTAATGAAAAAAAGAGAAAAGAAAAAGTAAAAAGAAAAAATAAAAAGTAAAAAATTTTTCTTTTTAATTAAAGAGCTTGCACGAATCTCAATGCAATCCAATGGCTACAAAATGGGTGGCAAAGTTGGATTGGTGCTATCAATAGCATTCCAGCCCAACTCTATATATATATATATATATATATATATATATATATATATATATATATATATATATATATATATATATATATATATATATATATATAGTCCGGCTGGAATACTATCGATAGCACCAAGCAATTGGTGCTATCAAATTTTTAGTACTTGGATGAAAGTATGTGCGGTTGGGATTATAGTAATTTTCTAAGATTTTTACTATTCAACCAACCACCCACTAAACCCTAGAAGACCGCTATCATTCTAACCGCACATTTCTTAATTCAAAGATTAAAAATTTGATAGCACCAATAACTTGATGCTATCGATAGTATTCCAACATACATATATATATATATATATCTTCAAGCTTTCAAGCTACTTTCTCAACCTATCATTATGTTTCTCTTTAAATAGAATTCTAAAATACCTTTAAATGGATTGCCTTCAATGTGTCAACTCCAATTTATTTATTTTTTAAAATAATTAATTAAAAGTTCATATTGGGCCAATTAAGTACCATATTTTGGGTCTATATATGTGGGCCATTTTTAGACCCTATATCTATGTCATCCAAGTTACCTTTTTAGCCTACCATAATGCATGTCTCCTATTATTAGTGTATAGGAGATTGATGAGAAAAAAAAGTACCCTTAGCATTTAAATATGATTAACAATGATGTTCACACAGATCTCTTACTTTCACTTGTAACCCTTTTTTTTTTCTTTTCTTATTTTTTTCTTTTTTTTCTTTTTAATTTTCCAGTAAAATGAAAGGAAAGGAGATGTCATAGTATATATGATTTTTCTAGAGTGCTCCATTCCTCATGATTTTGAATTCACAGGTTGGGAAACAATGATTAAAGCCACATGTCCAATCAATCCCTTTTTGAGCCCAAAGCATATATATATATATATAGGAAAATGCTATGTGTACACCCGTAAGGGGTGTACATCTCACACCCCCACCCATTTAAGGGTGGGGGTGTGATGATGGGTCACTTGATGTGATCCGTAAAAAATATCGCCACCATTAAAATGGTGGAGATGTATGATATACACCCCTTCGGGGTGTACATGTAGCATTGCTCATATATATATATATATATATATATATATATATATATATATATATATATATATATATATATATATATATATATATATATATATATATAGCTTTATTTAAAGTGTATATTTTACATCTCATTGATTTAAAAGTGGGATAAATTTTATTATCACTTCGAAATGATGGATGGAGAAGTTTTTATTCTTAAATTGGTGGGGTGTAGAATGTATACCCATTTTTGGATGTACATATAACATTACTCGATATTAAATTAGGGCTCAAGCTACGTGGAGACCCACAGTGGCCATGGCC
The DNA here is from genome assembly GCA_029204045.2 of Tillandsia leiboldiana. Lineage (NCBI taxonomy): Eukaryota > Viridiplantae > Streptophyta > Magnoliopsida > Poales > Bromeliaceae > Tillandsia > Tillandsia leiboldiana. The sequence goes on along the minus strand of CM055073.1, from coordinate 36,364,728 downwards.
TCCCTAATATTTTTAAAATTACATATCAGTTCATTATTAAGTTATTAAAAAAATAAAAATAGTGTACATTTTAGGGGTCAAAATAATTTTTTTTTTAAAAAAATAATGTTATCTTGTGCGCCACGAAATATAAATTTAATTGACTCAAACGTATCGTAATACTTGATTTGAAAATTATGAAAGATCTTAATATTTAATTTTTTGATATATCGTAATACTTGATTTGTAAATTATACTAAATTTTAATACTTGATTTTTTAAAATAATTTTTTTATAAATATCTAAAATATTATTATTTTAATGATAAAGATAACTATACTTTATTCTTTTTTAAAAAAAATATGTATTAAAACTTGAAAGTTAATGAACAAAAAAATTATTTATATATAATTTTTTATTAATAATTTTTAAAAATTAATATATTTTGTATAATATATATATTTTTGACCTTCTTAAAACTAAAATTCTCGCTTCCTCCTGACTCCTGTTTAACATTTTTTTTTTAATAATTATTATGCAATCTAGAATTATAATTAGGTCAATCAAGCAGCTGTATATTATCAATTGGCTATTTAATATTTTATCACATTTTATATAATTTTTTTTATATTGTACAAAGATGCATGATGACCATATAAATAAGAGGAATGCTTCCACTACACCATAATATTAAAATCTAAATCTTAATTGGTATAGGGTATAGTTAGATTTAACATAAAGTAATTTGCTGAACAAGTTATCCATTTGAATTAGTTAATATGACAATATTGGAAAAAAAAATAGTAGTGTATATCAAATTTATTACCATCATATAAATTTTAAATTTCTTAGTTACTTTTGTTACTTACTAAATTAGATAATACCCAATTTGTTAAGTAACCAACTCAAACAAAGTATTAAATTTAAATTTAATTTTTGAATTTGGTATTGTAATTTAAAATTTTAATTTTGAAATTTAAATTAAACTTTTTAATTTTGAATCTAAATTGTAATTTTAATCCTAAAGCAAAATTTAAATTTTTGATTTAAATTGAAATTTTGAATTTGAAATGAAAGTTTTATTTTAAATTTGTGTTTTATATTTTAAAAAAATGAATTTGATTTATAATTAAAATTTTTATGTTGTTTTGAATTTAAATATATAGTTTGGATGTAATATGAATTCCAAATACTGTTGTGAGTATTTGAGAATTTCATAGCATATCCCTAGTTGGATAAAATTGGTCTTGGACCAAAATATTATGCAAAGCTCAAAATACCTTTTAGATAGGTCTCTAGTGACTGATACCTATGCCTCATTAGTAGGTCACCTCAACAGTAGGTTTCATTAGTCATAATCGACATTATTAAAACTATTTAGAAACTAAGTTTTATAATTTTTCGACATTATAAATCAAATTCTAAAAATGACTATTTGTAGGGTATAGAATAATACAAATTATGTAAAATTTTAATTAAAAAATTCTACTAACCAACCAGAGCAAGATCAATATTTTCGATTTGAAATTTAAATCTTTTATCACTATTTTTTATATATTTTTATTTTTAACCGTTCATTTTTTAGACTACTCGTTCACTAATTATTTTTATTAGATTGCGTGAATACGGGCCCAAACTCATTAAAACTTAGTATTCATCTCTAATACATACCAACTGTAATGATGCGATCCGTTAGCGATAATAATTCGTTTGGCCCAAGTCACCGACCAAAAATATTTAAGTCTAATTATTATTAATAAGGTGTGTGACGTTTTATACTTTAAATCGTAAACTCTTTTTCATCTGATGTGTGACTATTTTGATTTTACAAAAGAGATATTGGTGATAGTTTTATGAGCAATGCTACATGTACACCCCGAAGGGGTGTACATCCTACATCTCCACCTCTTTAATGGTGGCGATATTTTTTACGGGTCACATCAAGTGACCCATCATCACACCCCCACCCTTAGATGGGTGGGGGTGTGAGATGTACATCCCTTACGGGTGTACCAGTAGCATTTTCCTAGTTTTATATATGAGCAACGCTACATGTACACCCCCAAAGGGGGTGTACATCTTACACCCACCCATCTAAGGGTGGGGGGTCACTTCACAAATTGTGAAGTGACCCCTCACCACACCCCACCCATTGGATGGGTGGGGTGTGCGATGTACACCTCCAAATGGGGTGTACAAGTAGCATTTTCCTTTATATATTTAGAGAGGTATTAGTGATAATTTTGATGATTAGAAAGGTATTGATGATATTTTAGACTTTATTAGAAGAATATTCATGATATCTTAAAGTTTTAGTACAATAATTTAATTTGAAATTGCCCTTAGTTTTTCTTTTTTATAGTGGTCTAATTAATAATGGTCTAAAACAAAAGAGAATATTTCTTCGAGCAAGCTACAAATATTCCAAACATATAAAGTAGTAAGCCATTAAGTCTAGCAATTCCTTCCAAGGCAAAAAAACCCCAAGTCAAACAATAGCCGTTTATGCATTCTATTTACCCTTACTATTTTAGCCAAAAAAAGATTTTATATATATATATATATATATATATATATATATATATATATATATATATATATATATATATATATATATATATATATATATATAATAGAGCTTATATACTTTCAAAAGCACAAGTCCAAATATGCTTATAAATTTTTTATTATTAAATTTGTTTTGAGATTTGTATTATTTATTTTTTCTTTCTCTCTGTTTAGGTGAATTTACAATATTATAAATCTCAATGCAAATTCAATAATAAAAAATTCACAAGTATAGTTATACTTATATTTTAAAAGTATATAAACTCTACTATATATATATATATATATATATATATATATATATATAGAGAGAGAGAGAGAGAGAGAGAGAGAGTATAATGTTGCAACTACTCATCACAGCACTACAACAAAATTATATTATAGCGATATTTTTAAGTGTTTCTAAAATCTAAAAAAAGTGTCGCTCACAAAAATACTGATACTTATTATTAGTGTCGCTATATGTGCAGTCGATAGGATGTATAGCGACACATTACTGTAATGTGTTCTAAAAATATATCCCTATATTCTAATATTGGGTGTATAGCGACACATTATTGTAATGTATTCTAAAAATATATCTATATAATTTAATTTTAAATATAAATAAAATAATTATATAAAAATATTATAAAAATACATCTTTATAATCTAATTTTGTTGTAGTACAGTCCATTTACTCTATAAACATTTCATTCAATATTAAAGATTTCTATAGGAAACTACCAAATTTGTGGCAAACCCAAGAGAGAGAGAATAGGCCAACAATTTGAGAAAAAAGGACATCCACAAGTAGAGAATTATACCCAGTGAGAGGAGTTGCATCATGTGTTCTTTTCAAGGAGTTTAGTGGGGTGTCATTATCCATGCATTTGTGAAATCGAAATCTTCTTAGGTAAGCTCATTAGTCAAATAATTAATGCAACTAGCTGATGCTTGATTGAGGTGACACACTAACTAGAGCTCGAATATACTCAGAAAAGAACAAGGACAAAACCTTCTTGTGGATAAACCCTAATCCCTCTCCCTGATTGGTAGGGTTAATTAAGAGTGGTTAAGTGATCACTACACCCCCTCTCTCTCTCTCTCTCTCTCTCTCTCACTCTCTCTCTCACACACACACACACACACACACATATTAAGATATTATTGTGTGGACCATATCCACCAATTGACTTGTGGACCGCATGTTGAACAGCTTTCTATTTTATATCATCTTTATTTTTAATCTTTGCAGAAAAAAAATTCTAAGCTTAAAAAGACTGCTACTCGCTATGAAAAACTAATAGTGTCTCGATCATAGTGCTTAATTTCAATTGAACCATGAATAGTGTAGATTGATATATATATATATATATATATATATATATATATATATATATATATATATATATATATATATATATGAGAACGATGATATATAAATGGACAATCATTAATGGTGATCTGATCGTAAGCGTTAAAAAAAAAAATAGAGATATAATAGAGAGTATGTTTAATTTGTTTTGATATATGAGGTGGTGAGTAGTGTTCCAACCCTAGAAAGAGATAAATATACTCTGGGCTAGGATGTGGGTCCTGCAATGAGCCACCTGTATCTGAGCTGGCAATGGGTAGGTGTGGGGCTCACAAAGTCACACCACCTCAAGCAACAAAGACAAGGAGAATGATGTGTCCCAGAAGGGCTGTGGTGGGGAGGCATTATTTAAGGAGGGTTTTGGATCCACTGGATAACTCAATTTGATTTTTTTTGGGTGTACATTATATATTTCATTCATTCAATAATTAAAATATTTTTAAAAATTATTTTAAGTGATCTGTTATTATAACCTCACTTATTGAATAAATGAGGGAGTAGGATGTACATCCCACAAGGAATGTACCGTTATTATTTTTTTTTAAAATAAGACAACACAATCAAAATCAATTAGGGGGGACCATTGATCGACGAAGGATAAAAAGGTAATTTTACACTTTACCAGATTAACAGGTCATTTTATAAAAAGGGCATTTTTGTAATTAAACATCACAAAATAATAATAATAAAATATTAATTTAAATACCTTATACTAATTTAGTTATTAATTTAAAAAATTATAAAATTACAATTTAGCCAATAAATTAAAGAGTTTAAATTAAAAATATTTAAAATTATAATTTAGGTACTAATTTAAAGAGATTTAGAATTACAATTTAGCTATTAATTTAAATTGTTTAATTTAAAAAGTTTTAAAACGACAATTTAGGCATTAATTTAAAAAGTTTTAGAATTATAATTTATGCATTAATTTAAAAAGTTTAAATTAAAAAGTTTTAGAATTACAATTTAGCCATTAATTTAAAAAATTTAATTTAAAAAGTTTTAGAATGACAATTTAGACATTAATTTAAAGAATTTAATTTAAAAAATTTTAGAATTCCTAATTTAAAGAGTTTAATTTAAAGAATTTTAAAATTATAATTTACGCATTAATTTAAAGAGTTTAAATTAATAAATTTTAGAATTACAAATTAGGCATTAATTTAAAAAAATTTAGAATTACAATTTAGGCATTAATTAAAAAAATTAATTTCAAAATTTTAGAATGACAATTTAGGCATTAATTTAGAGAGTTTAATTTAAAAAATTTTAGAATTCCTAATTTAAAGAGCTTAATTTAAAAAAATTTAGAATTATAATTTACGCATTAATTTAAAGAGTTTAAATTAAAAAATTTTAGAAATACAATTTAGGAATTTAGGCATTAATTTAAAAAGTTTTAGAATTATAATTTAGGTATTAATTTAAAAAGTTTAATTTAAAGAGTTTTAGAATGACAATTTAGGCATTAATTTAGAGAGTTTAATTTAAAAAATTTTAAAATAACTAATTTAAAGAGTTATTTTTTTAAAAAAAATAGAATTATAATTTACGCATTAATTTAAAGAGTTAAAATTAAAAACTTTAAGAATTACAATTTAGGAATTTAGGCATTAATTTAAAAAGTTTTAAAATTATAATTTAGGCATTAATTAAAAAGGTTTAATTTAAAAAGTTTTAGAATGACAAATTAGGCATTAATTTAAAGAGCTTAATTAAAAAAAAATTAGAATTACAATTTAGTCATTAATTTAAAAAATTTAATTTAAAGAGTTTTAGAGTAACAATTTAGGCATTAAATTAAAAAGTTTAGTTAAAAAAATTTTAGAATTACAATTTAGGCATTAATTTAAAAAAATTTAGAATTACAATTTAGGCTTTAATTTAAAAAATTTTAAAATTACAATTTAGGCATTAATTTAAAAAGTTTCATTTGAAAAGATTTGGAATTACAATTTAGGCATTAATTTAAAGAGTTTAATTTAAAAAAAAAAGAATTACAATTTAGGCATTAATTTAAAAAGTTTAATTTAAAGAATTTTAGAATTACAATTTAAGCATTAATTTAAAGAGTTTAAATTTTTTTTAAAAAAAATTTACTATTTAGTCATTAATTTAAAAAGTTTTAGAATTACAATTTAGGCATTAATTTAAAAAGTTTTAGAATTACAATTTAGGCATTAATTTAAATAATTTAATTTAAAAAAAAATTAGAATTACAATTTAGGCATTAATTTAAGAAGTTTAATTTAAAGAATTTTAGAATTACAATTTAAACATTAATTTAAAGAGTTTAAATTTAAAAAAAATTAAAATTACAATTTAGGTATTAATTTAAATAATTTTAGAATTACAATTTAGGCATTAATTTAAAAGGTTTAATTTAAAGAGTTTTAGAATGACAATTTAGGCATTAATTTAAAAAGTTTTAGAATTAAAATTTAGTCATTAATTTAAAAAGTTTAATTCTAAAAAATTTAGAATTACAATTTATGCATTAATTAAAAGAGTTTTAGAATTACAATTTAGTCATTAATTTAAAAAAATTTAGAATTATAATTTAGGCATTAATTTAAAGAGTTTAATTTGTTTTAAAAAATTTAAAGTTTCTTTAATTTAAACATTAATTTTTTATTATAATTTTTAAAAAATTTAATGTCCTTACTAGCAAATTAAATAAAAAAAGTAATCTAAATTTTTTCCTTATTTTTTTTAAAAAAATAAAAATTAATAGATTCCTAAATTCTAATTTCTAAAAATAAATTTCTAAAATTAAAATTATTTACAATATATTAAATAAAGATAATTAAAATATTAACATTTAAGATGATAACTAAATTGGAATATTTAAAATTTATAATCTTTCCGAAAATAAAAACTCTCACTAAATTTAGAATTTTAAAATTTATAATATTTAAGAAAATAAAAATTTTCAAAATAGAGATAAAATTCTTTAATTACCCTTGAATCAAAAGACCAAAATAACTCTATTTTGGGGTACATGGTAATCGGTACCTCCCTCAAAGTGACCTGTTATTGCATGTTATCACTTAAAAAAAATCAAATCTGTGCCGTTGAACAGGTATGGATCAACGGTAACTAAAAAAAAATATATAGAAGTATATATGGCTCATATATATATATATATATATATATATATATATATATATATATATATATATATATATATATATATATATATATATATATATATATATTATAATTACATGAATACCATTTACATGGTTGAGGCTTGAAAAAGTATAACATTCATTTGTGTGTGAAATTTACGTTATGAAAGATCTTTTTCTTTTGTTTTGTTTTTTCCCAACTTTTTTGTCTTTTTGTCTTTTTTGTCTTTTTTTTTTTTTCTTTTTTCTTTTTTCTTTTCATGTATCAGTATTCAAATGAGAGAAAATAATAAATTTTATCTCCTTAGTTTTCTTTTATTTTCTCTTCTTTTCTCTCAGTTCACTCTATATGCGATTTTTTTTTTAAAAAAAAAATTAAAATAAAACATAAATTTTTGAATTAAATGTATTATTCGCGAATAATTTGTGAATTTCAGAAAAAAAATCCCCCTTGTTGACTCCACACTCACACTGGGCTTTTTCAAACTGTATTTTTTAACAAATTTAAAATTTAGAATACAAATTTTATTTGTATTATATTTGAACTGTATTTTTATCGAATCCGAATTAATTAATTATGATCATATGTCACCTACTCTCAGATAGGTTAAGGAGAAAAAATAAAAAAAATATATAAAAACCATATAATTAATAAGAGTTATTGGGTCAAACCTAACCCCATAATTAACTTGGGTTAAATAACAAGTCACATGGTTAGATTATATTAACCCATGCGAAACCTAACTAACATAACTGCCCCGGATTATACGGAATAATAAAATACATAAAATAATGGGTAAATAGGCACTTAAATTTTAAATTTTGATAATTCTATTTTCTAAATTTTATCCAATAGATTTCCCTTATTAATTAATTAAATTTATTAATTACACAATCATTTTGATCGTAGATATTGCATATAGTTTTATAAAGCTTTAAAATACGAACAAATTTATTTTTTGTATTCTAAAATAAAAAAAAAAAGCGATAAAAATTGGAGCTTGGATCAATATATTTATTACTTGTCATGCTTAATTATTAAAATTGGAAGACAAAAAAAAATATTTTTTTTTATTTTTATTTTGAAGTATTACAAGATTATGTATATGACATCTGATAAAAATAACTGCGAAATTAGTAAATTCATTTTGAGGAGAGAGACCTGTTGAATTATTTGATAAAATTTTAAAAATATAATTATCAAAATTACTGTAATGTGTTCCAAAAATGTATTTCTATAATTTAATTTTAAATATAGATAGAATATAAATAAGATACTTGTAAAAAAATGTCAAAAAAATATGTCGCTGTAATCTAATTTTGTTGTAGTAAATATTCGCGTCAATAAATTAATGTCTTCTATATAGTATCTAAATTAAGGGTCTATGTATAAAAAATAATGATGTTGGAAAAATTATTATATTAAGACATGTTAGAAATTTTGTACTAGCTAGCTACTAAATCTGGTTAGGATCAAAGTCTAAAATAAAAATAATAAATAAATAAATAACTCAAAACTCAAAATTTTGTGGTTTTTAGTTTATAATCAGCCGCAGAGAGAGAGGATCGTTCTTAATTTGATTGATGAGAAACAGATCTTAAGTATAAGGCATTTTAAATAGTTTAAAATAATATTTAATGATCGAGTTAATGGAGTTTTAGATGTGCGTTAAATAAAAAGTACATTTTTACACCGGGTGCAGGAAATAAGTTTCGAATAGTTTCTATATATATATATATACGATAAAATTAGGTTATAAGAATACATGTTTGTAATACTTTTGTATAAGTGCCATATTTATATTCAATCTATATTCAAAATTAAATTATAGGAATATATTTTTGGAACACATTATAAAAATATGTCGCTATACACTCTAGGAACGGCACATATAGCAACACTAATAATAAGTGTCGATTTTTTTGACAGCGATACTTTTAAAAAAATTTAAAAGTACTTAAAAATATTGCTATATCATAATTTAATTGTAATGATATAAAATTACGTAACCATCCCCCGCTTTATCCGCGTGCCTCAACTTCGGCGCATTCATGCATGCATGCATGCATGCATTCTACGCCACCTTTTCGCTTCCACCAAGCACAAATATTAAAGCTTACTTAAAACAAAGAGAGAGGGAGAGAGTAACGCGCGTCATGTGATGATCCCACCACCTATTTTTCCTTCCTTTATGGAGGAGAGAGAGAGAGAGAGAGGAGCACATCGTCGTGTATCCCATGTGTGCATTAAAATTCGTGATTAATTAATACAGTTAAGGAGCTACTATTTTTTTTATTATTTTTTGAAAGAGAAATTATTAGGGTAGAACTTTGACATCTCATATATCACCTATTAAATTTTTTATTATTTAAATTAGGAACGTTTGTTTAATTTATTTGAGAATAATAAAGTGTGGAAATTAATTATCGCACTGCATGTGATTTAGTTGAAATGGTGGTGTGGATTATGTTGTTCATTCATAAAATTAATTAATTTAAAAGAACAACGTTAACATTTTCATTCATAGCACTTTTGTTCATGTGTATACCGGAGAAAATAAGAATAGTGATTGAAAGAGACACTTGAACAATCACATGTATGACAATAAATTATGCCATAAAATGTTGAATTAATGTGAAAAATATAACCCAGGATAACTTGGATTAGAGGGAGGCTAAGATGCATATCTCCTATACCTCCCCCTCTCTCTCTCTCTTATATATATATATATATATATATATATATATATATATATATATATATATATATATATATATATATATATATATATATATATATATATATATATGGGGTAATTTCTTACGTACCCCTAAAAATTTTCCTGTTTTTATATTTACCCCTCTTAGAAAGCTAATATTAAAACTACCCTTCTTACGTTCCAACTTCTTTCCAAAATACCCTTGAAGTTAAACTCTGTTAGTCTACCGTTTGGAACTGCCGTTATCTGTGTGTAATTACTATTTTGCCCTTTCAAATATACCCTAAACCCTAAACCCTTAAACCCTAAACCCTAAACCCTAAACCCTAAACCCTAAAACCCTAAACCCTAAACCCTAAGGCTGCGTTTGGTAACGGGAATAGAAAAATTTGGTTATACCGGGGATAGGTATAGATTCTGGTATTAGCAGGAATTGGTGTAAATTTGCGTTTGGTTGGTTTTATGAGTTATACCGGGATTAAAGGAAATTGTGTTTGGTAAATTATATAGGAATAAGGAGAATAAGATGAATAGGAAAAAATTGTGTTTGGTTGAGTATAGAGGAATAAGAAGAATTGATAGGTGATAAATTTGTATATTGACTATTTTGCCCTTTATGATATAATTTATAAATAAAATAATTTATTATATTAATCAACCTAATAATAAATTTAAAATATTATTTAAATTTGTAAAAAATATTTAAAAATATATAATAAATAAATAAAAGTACTTAAAAATTATAGAAAATTATATATTAAAATATTTAAAATATTTTAATATATTTTAAATATATTAAAATATATTTAATATATATTCAGTGGGGTCGCAGAGGGGCGCAGAGGGGCGCGGAGAGGGGCGGAGAGGGGCGCAGAGGGGCACGGAGAGGGGCGGAGAGGGGCGCGGAGAGGGCCGCAGAGGGGCGCAGAGGGGCGCGGAGAGGGGCGCAGAGGGGCGCGGAGAGGGGCGCAGACGGGTCGCCGCGGGGCGCGGAGAGGGGCCGCAGAGGGGCGCAGAGGGGCGCGGAGAGGGGCGCAGAGGGGTCGCAGCGGGGTCGCAGAGGGGTCGCAGCGGGGCGCGGAGAGGGGCGCGGAGAGGGGCGCAGAGAGGGGCGCAGAGGGGCCGCAGAGGGGCGCGGAGAGGGGCGCAGAGAGGCCGCAGAGGGGCGCGGAGAGGGGCGCAGAGGGGCGTGGCGCGGAGAAGGAGATCGGAGAAGGAGATCGGAGAAGAAGGAGATCGGAGAAGAAGGAGATCGGAGAAGGAGATCGGAGAAGAGTAAAGCAAGGTTGGGGAGAAGAGTAAAGCAAGCTTGGGGAGAAGAGTAATTAAGCAAGGATGCCTCGAACCCCGCGCCAAAATTGGGTTCTCCTAATTCCACCAATTTCCTGGAATTCAAATTCCAGGATCCATACCTACTATTCCAGCACGCCTAGAATCCGGATTCTGCCAAATTCTATCCCCGTTTGGGTATGGTAAGGGGGATAAGGGGGTATTCCCCCCTTATCCCCCTTACCAAACGCAGCCTAAAACCCTAAAAAATTCTAAACCCTAAACCCTAAAACCCTAAACCCTAAACCCTAGAACCCTAAAAAACCCTAAATCCTAAACCCTAAAACCCTAAATCCTAAACCCTAATCCCTAAATCCTAAACCTGGACAAAATAGGTATATCTGATAGTTTTCAACTCCGATTATTATTTAACTCTAGTTTAATCCTAGTTAACTTAACAAAGGGAAACGGTAGGGATATTTTTAATAACGGTGGAACGTATGAAGGATATATTGGAAAGAAAAAAATAAGAGGGATAAATCAGATAATTTTTCATATTTCAGGGATACACAGGCAATTATCCCTATATATATATAGTAGGGCTACTATACTGTCTATCGATAGCACTAAGTATTTGGTGCTATCAAGTTTTCCGCTGTTAGATCTATCCTTTGATCATCTCCACCCAGTGGATCAAACTATTTCTGTCACCACCTACTAAACCTAGGGGGCCACTACCATCCTATCCACTTAGTTCTTCATCATCAGAGGATCAAAAATCTAATACCATTAATAACTTGGTGTTATTAATGGTATACTAGCTTAGTTATATATATATATATATATACATATATATATATATATATATATATATAAAGTTGGACTGGGCTACTATTAGTAGCAAAAAAAAAATTTTGCTACTGATTTATTTTTTATGATAAAACTTTTAAAACGACGATCGACACCGTTAAATATGATTTAGATTATCTAAATTATCTAAAAATCAAATTTTATATTTTTTAATTTGGCTATTCTTTTTTTGTCCATCAAGTGGACACAAAAATAAACGGTTGAAAATGAATATCCTTCAAAAAATAATGATAGAAGGCTTATAATCAAGATCGAGAGTATAGATCTTGTATTAAATAGTTAAAAAAAAAAATTCTAACTAAAATTCAATTGATTTAGATTTTCTTTGCACTGTTAAATAAGTAAACGTCTTATATATATTTACCTTTAAAATTACAAATTTTGCAATCATTTCATAATTAGGTCAATGATGTCGATAAAATTTAAAATTTAATTTCTAAATAGTTCCACTGATTTAGATCATATTCAACGGTGCCGATCATCGATTTGGAGGCTCCATCATAAAAAATAAAAATAAAAAATAATAGCAATAATAAAATCTTGCTACTAATAGTAGCCTAATGCAACTCTCTCTCTCTCTCTCTCTCTCTCTCTCTCTATATATATATATATATATATATATATATATATATATACACACACACACACACACACACACACATATACATATATATATATATATATATATATATATATATATATATATATATATATATATATATATATATATATATATACACACGTGTATAGATGTTGACACTATTTGAAATATTCGTTGTTGTTTAAAAACTCAAACAGCCGACAAATAGTGTATTTAACATTTACATACAACAGATTCATCACCCTTATTTGATGTGTGTGATTATAATACAATTAAAAGGATAACATATATACTTTTCATGGTTGCGAAATATTGAGAATATATATCTTACTCGACTAGGAGGAGTTGGTGCTTGATTGATCATAATATATGCATGGAATAAAGTGGTGATATACACTATATATCCTCTCACACCAAAAGGCCTAGATATGTTTTATTTGCCCATCTTTTTGGCCAAACTCTAATTAATGTTGCCCCAGCTATAAGTTGCCATGGGTTAGTAACTTGCCAGGGAAGCACACGCACTTTTAATTGATCACACGCATTTCATTTCTAGCATCTAACCTTTTTCTCTTTCCATTGTAACCAAATCAAAACTTCACTAGTAATCAGAATCCATAGAGTGAAATAAAGTTCTTGGTTATTTAACTTAGATGAAATAGTAATAGTTTCGCTATCCATGCGGTTACGCACTCTTCAAATAAAAAATAATTTGATGAAAAATTCCAGCTTTTGTAGTATAATGTGAGGGCTATGTAGTGTCTCTAACTATTCAATAGTAAAAAAATTTTGAGTGGAGTTAATATCCTATTACTATGGTATAAGATTTTTTGTCACACCCCGACCTAGTATCTTTACTTAGATAATTTGATTATGTTTCAACCAGTTTCATTTAGTTCTCAACTTACTCGTTATATTCTTTCAACCTGACTTAAGTAATTCTCATCTGACTACTTATATAAGATCTTTTTAATAATTTTCATCCAATTAAATGTCAAGGGGACTTGTTTTAACAATTGATCTTACTCTCCAAATCATCAAAATAACATAACTTACCTTTAATCGCTATAAAAATTTTAGAAATTGTAGTAGAAAAAAATCGAAATAAATTAATCCGGAAGCATGCGAGGCACTGCCCTAAGGCGTATTTCCGTCCTTCGTACGGATTAATCGGAGATACCACCCCAGGGTACGACCGGAACTCCCCTTCCTACGAGCACGACTGTGAAAGAAATTGACGAAGTTTCTTTCAACACCCGATAGTAAAACAATATAAGAAAATGAAATCAAAATAAAAATCAATTGCTTGTGTATGTGTATGAGTGTGTATATATTAGCATATACACAATACTACTTATAGGTGTAAGGTGTAGGTGAAAGTTGGAATTCCCAACATTCACATCACCTATAAAGAATAGTTAAGAGTCCATGAATGCAAAAAACGTTTAAAACTTAATTAAGAATTTAATAATAATTAAATGATAATAAATGAGAATCAATAAAATTAAAATTAACAACAAAATAAAAAAAGCGATTATTGAGGGTTTTAAAAATTTTGAATATTATTCTAACATATTAATGTTCATGTTAGTTATTACCTAATTTAAGTTATAGCTATAGTGTTAAAATCATTAGAAGAATGTTTCCAATAAAAAAATGTTTGTTCTTGTATATCTGATTTTTTTCCAAATTGATATCAGGCTAAAAAATATAAAATAATATTTTTTAAAAAACTTAAAATATTAAAAAAATAATATTTTTAATATTTATATGCAACGATTAATAATTTAATTATAATATCCAAAGTTGGAGTATATATCAAACTGAAACTACGCTTAAAGATAGATCACGACGACTCGCAAATTACCAAAAAGAGAGAAAAAAATGAAAAAAAGAGAGTCAACATTGTAGGTGGAGGTGAAATTGTGCATGGCTTTATTTTAGTCCAATAAATATTGTTTTTCAACTTATTGATGTGCACCATTGAGTATTCATAGTGGAAGCTACTCGTTTTCTAAAAAAGAAAACGTCCATGAACATTCCATTCCCCTGAGCAACAACTACTATTTTTGTTTTTATTCTATTTTTAAAAATTAATAAAAAAATTGTTGGAAGAATATAGATGTTAGGGTTAGGGTTAATTTCCTGACTACTCTTCTATCTATCCCTATTTATTTATTTATATGAGACTATTCAAATCACTCTTATTAATTAAATTCATTTAAAATTTGGTTGTTTGTCATTTCATTAATTAATAAGTAAGAATAAATTATAGCAAGATTAATTATTAAGTGTGAACATTTTAGATTTAGGATTGTAGGTTCTAGGGTTAAGGGTTTTAGGATTTTAGAGTTTTTAGGGTTTAGGGTTTAAAGATTTTACAATTTTTAGGGTTATAGAATTTTTTAGAATTTATAGGGTTTAGGGTTTAGAAAGCATGAGCATGAGAATCTAATTAACGAGTACGAGTGCATGCACGTACGATATACTAGTCTTTCATAATAATCAAAATATTAATTATAATTAGCTAAAAAAAAAAGCAAATTAGTCATTATTTTAATTAAGATTTTTTATTAATCTATGTTTACTAGATGTTTTGTAACGCGCTTTGGCTAATGAAGTGTTTATGATATAATTTATGAATTTTGAGGGATGATACGCTCGTCTTTTTTCGTGAAGTGGGCAACCCTGCCTCTCTGCCTACAAGGTAGGACCTACTCGCCCTGAGACTAAGTACAAGAGAGAGTTTGATGAATGCTATTATATTTAAAGGTAAAAAGATTACAACTGAATTCCTGAGAAGTAGGGGTGAAGGTCACATCTATATATAGGTTACTCGCCGCCCAGCTAACAAATGAAAAGACGCCAAGTGGCACAAACTTACAAGCCAAATGGAGAGGCCACAAACTCTTAAGAGACTATACTTATTACCTTTCTCAGAAACTCTAAAAAACTCTTGACCTTCAGCATCCGCACCTGCACCCGCAATCTCGAGATTCAAAGATATGCTTTTAGAAGACTTAAGGCAAAACCTCTAACAAAACCTCCAACGGTAATCTCCTTTGGAGTTTGAGTGGTTGTAAATAAGAAATCAGCAGAAATATCAGAGGGGAAATAATAGCCTACCCTACCTAAAGTGCAAATGCCCTCAACGCATGCTGAGCCAGTCTCGATCTGCGTAGCCTTACTTGCAGTCCACCGTGCCTTTGCACCCGCGTGGCCTCGAGACTTGCTACCACAGTCCGCCTCTAGTGCCTTGCTCCTCTAAGTACAAGCACTAGCAAGTCCATTCCGCGAAGAATTTTGTTGATGTCCCCGAACCATTGAGTGTGCATGTCCTCTGCGACACGCATGCACACGTGACCGAGCTGCGGGGCTCCCACAAGTCCCCACAGCTTCCTTTTTGACTTTGTATTTGACAAAGTGACCCAACCCTTGATTCGACGCTAGTTGCTCTGGCACCTCCTGAGACTTGGCAACCTCGCCTTCACTCAGGTCTTCCTTCTCGAGGTCCTCATAATAGACAACCACTTTGCACTTCACCTCCTCTAAAGCTGCAGGGCCGTCAGGGTCTGATCCTTCGTCGGCTTCGCCCGACATACTGGAACCATGCAGGGGCCTAATTCATTCATAAAGCTCAGCACCCACAAGTGTGGTAAGGGCACCGCCTAGCGACAAAGCTAGGAAGCTCAGCACCTACAAGTGTGGCAAGGGCACTGCACTTGTTTTTCTCTCTGTTTGCTCATGTTTGGGCAATCTCGCGCCCAATGGTTCTTGTCGCACACGTAGCACATAATCTTCGCAAGCGGTAAGGCAGGATTCTACTTGGCCCCTTCGCGTCTCCTGTATCATGGTGCACTCCCCCACCTTTGGCCTTGCCTACCTTAGATGGTTTACCACGATCGCCCTCAGTCCACTCCTTGTCAGGAAACTTCTCCGCCAAAGCAATCGTAGAATTTAGGTCCCTTACACCTCATGCCACGAGCTTTTTATTTACCCATGGTTGGAGTCCATCTAGGAAGAAGAATTACCGATCCTCATTAGCCATGCTAGAGATTGTCAACATCAGTTTAGAATATTTTTGAACATACTCCTTCAATGTCCTATGGTGTTTGAGCCTTCGAAGTTGCCTCCGCACAAGATTTTCGACATGCTTGGGGTGGAACTCCGCCTTGAGCTAGCACATGAAGTCCTCTCATGTTTTTAGCTTGCATTGGCCCTTCTCGGCCTTTGCCGACGCCACCACAATATTGCATCGTTGGATAGGTACATGAATGCGATTTGAACCTTATCCTCCTCGCCCTCTAACCGCAATGCCTTAAGATAGCGTTTCATGTGCCACAGGAAATTGTCAATCTCTTTCTTATCTTCCATGCCCTTGAAGCATTGGGGTTCGGGGACATGGATCCTTTGCGTATGCTCTTTTCGTGTCTCGACACCGCGAGCCACTACCTTTTCAAGGATAGTCACCTGTATCTTGAGGTCCTCGACCTCATCGACCCTAGTGACAAGGTCCTCCACCAGCACTTTTCGCTCGTCCTCGCGACGGGCGAGGTCGTTGCGAAACTGCTTGAGCTGTTGGCTGAAAGTCGCCATGGCAACTACGACGCTGTCCTCCATGGCATGCAACTCGTCCTCCATCATCCCCACATGTTGGAATACAATAGAATAGTGCTTCTCCGCTCTCGCAACAGCATCCTCTAATGAGCCCACGCGATTCTCGAGCAAAACGGACTCCCTTTCTTGAGTCTACAGCTCTTTGTCCTTGCCGCGTTTGGACTGCTTAAGTGGTTCGGACATGGCGTTGATGACGGCAGCTTCAAACAATGACATGTCTCCCAGCTTTTGAACTCGCTCTAATACCAATTGTCATCGACTTAAGCGAAATCGCATGTCAAGCCCGTGCGGCGCTCTCCTTCCTTCGTAAAGTGAGCAAGCCTGTATTTTTGCTTGCTAGCTATGACCTACTCACCGTAAGACTAAGTATAAGAGAGAGAGAGAGAGAGAGAGAGAGAGAGAGAGAGAGAGTTTGAGAAATGTTATTATCTTTGAAGATAGTAGGATTACAACTAACTTCCTGAGAAGTGGGAGTGGAGGCCACATCTATATATATGCCACTCGCTACCCAGCTAGCAAATGAAAAGACGCCAAGTGGCGCAAAGTTACAAGCCAAAAGGGGGAGGCTACAAGCTCTCAAGAAATTATACTTATTGCCTTTTCTAGAAACTTTAAAGGACTCTTGACCTTTCGACATCCGCACCGCAGTCTCGAGATTCGAAGATATGCTTCTAAAAGACTTAGCAAAAACCTCCAACAGTGGGATCTCCTTTGGAGTTTGAGTGATCGCAAAGGAGAAATCAGCAGAATTATCATGAAAAAAAATTATGTCTATGACATTAAGCTTCTCATCAGGCTTCTAGCTTCACAAGTCTCTCCAGCCTCCTAGTACCAAAATCTTTTGAGCCCAAACAAGGAAAAAAGTATTAAATATATAAATTCATAACATCATTCACTAAAAGCATTAGTTTAAAAGAAAATTGATTATTTCACAACATTTAATATGATGTCAAAGAAGAGGTTTTGAGTTTGAATTCCATAAAGCTTCAGGTTTTTTTCAATTCCTTTCATTTAATTCAAGTCCAAATTTTGGTTCAACAAAAAGTGTCTAACTCAAACATGAGAGGGTGTGTGACGCCCGGCTTCCTGGGGGGTCAACAATTCTGGAACTACTTTAGCTCTAAACTCACTTAACCCTCTTAATATCTTGGGGTTAACAACTGCCCAAAACGTTATAAATGGATTAATAGCTTTTTAGCCCTATTATACCTTATATATAGGACTATTCAAAATCTTAGGGATGTCACATTTCGTCTCCTTGTTAGTCCTTACGTTTTCGTTAGGTTCAAGCACAGTTAGAAGCATCAGGCAATGCAAGGCTCATCTTGCTAGCCTTAGCTGACTTTCTAGGGAGCCGTACACCACCCATAAGGGTTGTCAGCTGGGAAGCCACGCTCTGCTTGCTGTATGACCCTAGCTCACATGAGACTCATTTCATATTTTTAGCTGGTTATTGGCTCTAATACCCAACTGCAATGTCCCGCTTCTCAGGAGAAGGGGAGGGGAAGAAGGATCCTAAAACTATTCTAGTTCTAAACTCGCCCAACTCTCTTTACATATATAATGCCCCATTTCTCAGAGGGTCACCTATCTTATAACTACTCTAGTCCTAACACAATTAATTCTCTTAACCTCTTAGGCCTAGCCACTTGGCAAAATACTATAGTCGAGTTAAGAAGTTTAGCCCTATTACATCTCATATTCCAAATTCTAAAGGTATCACATTCTCCCCCCTTTAAACCCTGATGTTCTCGTCAGGCTCAAGCATACTCACAAGTAAAAGGCGATGTGAGACTCATCTCATTTGTCTTATTAGCCTTAGCTAACATTGTGGGAAGCCATGCTCCACCCACAACAGTCGTCAACCAAAAGGCCATGCTCTACCCGTTGTATGCTTCTAGCTGGCGATTGGCTCTAACACTAACTATCAAGCCTCGCTTCTTAGAGGGTCATCCATTCTAAAACTACTCTAACTCTAGCACGCTTAACCATCTGAACCTCTTGGGCATATCCACCATCCAAAATACTATAGTTGGATTAAGAGATTTAATCCTGTTATACATTATATTTAGGACTATTCCAAATTCTAAGGATATCACATTCTTCCTTCGTTTAAATCTTGAGGCCCTCTTCAGGCTCAAACCTTGACGTGCTCGCCAAGCTCAGCATACTTACAAGCACCAAATGATATGAGACTTGTCTCGCTAGTCTAGTTATTTAGACTCTGGCCTAACCTGTCATTCAAACCCCGGCTCACCTGAAATAAACGATCTCACTATAGTGTACCGACTTTGGCTAAATTGATAAATGCGGATTGATCATGATTAAAATGTGATTATACGAGTTTATAATGAGTTTGGATTGAATCGAAATGGATTCGAATCGAAACGAAGTGGGAAAACTCAAGAAAATTGAACTTTAGAGTTTCCGGACACCCGAAATACAAAGTGGGCACCCGGAAGTGCGCGCAAAGGGTTAACTCGAGAGCTGATGCAAGCTGCATGCCCTGTGGACACTCGAAACCCTATTTGGACGCCAGGCATGCGCCCGAGGCCGTACAATCGAATGCTCAACCTGAGAGTGCCCCAACACATTGTCGTGAAGAATCGAATGTTCGGAATACTCTACGAGCGCCTGAAACTTGGGTGCCTAAAACTTGGCGTGGGTGCCTGAAACTTGGCGCAGGCTAATGGGGGTGTTTATTGTACAAGGAAAAGAATAGAAAATTTTGAAAATTTTGTTACAATTAACCCATTTAAAAGGGGAGTCTCAACCTCTCCCCTCAAACCGTGTACACCTAAACCACAAGAGAAAACTCCTTTTCTTCTCCTCCTTACACCTCTCTCCCTCTCTCTCTAGAAAGGCCTCTCTCAAAAGTGGATTCTTGAGGAGAAAAGCTTTGAGAAGACCTTTAAGAGGTGGATTGAGCCTCTTGGCGCAAGAAAGAGCCAAGGAAACTTAGGCCTAAGCTATAAGATTTTCGGTTTCATAGTTAGGATTATCTAAAATTCTTTAAAA
>CM055073.1:36269595-36339595 GCA_029204045.2 Tillandsia leiboldiana | reverse complement strand
CCAAACGGCCCATAAAGTCGTATGTAATTAATCTAAAATAAAAACTCCAACTTAATACTTCTGATTTCGTTATTAGAAAAATAATAACTAAAAATAAATTAACGCAATGCCTTTTTAAAGAGTACTATATAATTGTCCGTTAGTTCTGCAACATGTACGAGAAGTTGGCCATGTTTGGTTGTCATGTCTGGTTGTCACTGCTAGATATATATCCAGTACTGACTTACCGCGTTTTAAATATTTTTTTCTTTTCTGATTGCGAGTTAGGAATTTAATTTTAGTAATTTAAAAAAAAAAAAGCTAAATTATAAAAAAGTTTATGTAAAATTTTGATTTTTTATTTTTTTTCTATGACTTATAAAAATCTACGTTTTATTTTCGGCTAATTACAAAATTATGTACTTATATGTGCTGTCATCGTTCCGTAAATGATCCTATAATTTTATGACCATATTTGATATGCTGCAACATCATCACTGCAGTCATTGAAGCTGAGACTTAGTCATCAACAGTATCAATCCTTGCGGAACGATGACGGTAGAAAATAAGTGCATAATTTCGTAATTATGAGAGCACAAAATATAAATTTATAAAAATAAAAAAAAAATAAAAAAGTAAATTATACAGAAAAAAAAAATTCTGTAATTTAGCCAAAAAAAAAAAAAAAAAAAAAAAAATCAGTTATCATTTTAAAACAGTGTATTAATTTTGAGAAGTGCTAGGTGTACACCCCAAATGGGGTGTACATCCTACACCCACCCATCCTAGGGTGGGTATTCATCCACTCGTCACTCGATGTGACGAGTGGAATTCACCCACCCCTAAGATGGGGTGGGTGTAAGTTGTACACCTCATTTGGGATGTACATCTAGCATTTTTCATTAATTTTACTCATGAGATAAATTTTTTTATTCTTAAAATAGTATATATATATATATATATATATATATATAAAGGCTCTGTTACCATCAATTTATTTTTCATAGTGGAGTTTTCAAAATAACGATCGATATCGTTAAATATGATCTAGACTATTTAAACTATTTAAAAATTAAATTTTAT
The DNA here is from genome assembly GCA_029204045.2 of Tillandsia leiboldiana. Taxonomy (NCBI): domain Eukaryota; kingdom Viridiplantae; phylum Streptophyta; class Magnoliopsida; order Poales; family Bromeliaceae; genus Tillandsia; species Tillandsia leiboldiana. Next base: position 36,338,533 of record CM055073.1, on the reverse strand, counting down.
ATATTTTTTTTATATTCTTTTCTTGACTATCAAGTGAATACAAAAATAAATAGCTGAAAATAAATATCATTCATAAAGTAATGATAAGAGTCTTGTAATCAATATCAATAGTATAAATTTTATTTAAAATATTTTTAAAAAATTTATAATCAAAATTTAATTAATTTAAAATTCTTTACACCGTTAAATTAGCAAAAGACTCATATCTATTATTAAAATTATAAATTTTATAACCTTTAATCATTAAGTCAACGTTGCCGAAAAAATTTAAAATTTAATTTTTGGATAATTTAAATAGTTTAGATCATATTCAGCGGTACCGATCGTCGATTTGGAAGTTTCACTATAAAAACTTTATTAGGTTTGGGCTCATTAATATCTATCAATCACGTGCTCTCTTATCAATTATCTTATATATGTAAAATTATTCTCATTTAAAATTTTAAAATCATCTATCAAATATTACAAGTTTTTAAAATAAATTAAAAAAAAAATACTGAATAAAATATTTTTCCATGTAAACAGTACTGACAGCAGAATATTTATTTTCAACATTTGATCAGCCTTTTTAAATCAGTTCAATCAAATAGAAACACTAAGTAAGGAATTTATGATACGATTGTTTCACCAAAAATAAAAAAGATTATGTTGAAAATTTGATGGACCGTCCGTTATGCGTTATCAACACAAATGCACGAAAATAGAGAAAATCAAAATTTCGGTAACAACAATAAATACAAAAAGAAAAGACCAAAATTTTTACATAGTTCGGCAACTACCTACGTTCACAGAAAGAGCGAGAGAGAGATATTCCACTATAAAAAGCAAAAATAATACAAGCTTAGACCTTATATCTTCTCCAAATAAAAAATCAAGAGCCTACCCCACCTATCTCTTATTCTAATAAAAAATTCTAAAAAATAACCGAGATTTTTGTAAAACCTTAATCAAAAAGACCAAATTAGAAAAATATATAAATTTTTGACCAAAATCCTTTATGCGGTTGCTTCAAATAATTCGAACCGCTCAAGCAATTGGTCGAGAACCTCCGCTCCGCCACCGAACCCAACGCCGCATGCGAATTGTCGTGCACCTTCTCTAATCTTTTTGTCACGCCCCGGGGGTTCGAATCGCGCGGAAGAGGAGCCACCGATGCCCCTAATTCAGCCATATATTTTTTTTGTAAACCACTACTCCCCGGCGCGTGTCCAGACCCGCCGCATATACAAATTCACTCTACAAACGGGCAGAGTCTCCTTTGTATATGCACGGCGTCTCAACTACAAAGTGTCTCACCAGGCGTAACACATACAGTCTTTAACCACATCAGTTAGGGTCTCGAACACATACAACCAAACAACTCATATGATCTACTAGTAGCAACTTAGAACATAGAGGTCGTTGTTTTGAAAGGATAAATAATCACAAGGTTTTGGAAGCGGCATCCACACGATGCCATCGTTTTGGGAAAAACTGTTTCAAAGCCACATAAATCCACAGGGTTTGAAAAATCCGGTGCCCACACGACACCCACGTTTTAAAAGTAGTTTTCGCAAACGGTTTTCTTTGCTTTTCATTGTTTAAAACGGCCAAGTAAGAAAAGATATAACAATCATTCGTTTATGTGAGAAAGGAAAAGACAACATCCACTTCGACCCCACGGGGGTGCCGCAATCCACAACTAACTAGCATGAGTAATAAAGGAAAGAGGAAAGTAAAAGTCACTGTATCTGAAGACGATCAGTGTCAGAATAGCACTCTCGCGGCCTCACCGATGCCCTAGCACTCGTCCCTGGACGAACCAGTCACGGAGTGGGAAGTCAGTGACTAGAAATAGTATGATAAGCATAAAAGAACCAAAGTAGGGCAAACCACAAAAACCGGAGCAACCATCCCTCTCATATATCGTCAGCGATAACCACACCCTGTATCAAAGCAGCACCGGGCACCTTTCCCGACCACCGCACCGAGCCCTTTCCCCGGTGTCCACCGCCGAGCATCTGCCTCGGCCGCCGAGCACCTGCCTCGACATCACCGCTCACACCCCCCACCCATGAGGGCCCCCATTCCTAACGCCACCGTCGCGTGGGGTACACGGGTCAACGTACCACTTTCCCGGAAAAGCACACCCTTGCGGTGGCCAAACCGCCGGTGTGCGTGTAGCAAACTAGAGCCTCAGATCGATAGTAAGTACAATAATATAACATGGTTAGTGCATAAACAAGAGGAGACTAATAATTCACCCTTGCCCCACATACTATTTCTATCATTAAAATTCCTATTCCCCCAATCCCCGGGAATGTACCCACCTTGTGCGCGTCGTCCTGCGCTCGACTCGTCCGCGTCCATGCACCAGTCGCCAACAACGTGCTGCACTCCTGAAGGGACAAGGGCAAGTCAAGACTAAAGGGTCCGAAACTCATACCGACTCCCAACAACGTGCGGTGGAGTTCCCCGCACGGCACCGGCCCGTGCGGCGCACACTCCGCCGGTGCACAGCCCCGCGCGGCACCAGCCCGCGCGGGTGACCCACCTGCGGGCGGCCCCGCGCGGCCATGCGCCGCGCGGGCGCGCTGCCCGCGGTGCGGGGCGACCCCGCGCGGCACCAGCCCGCGCGGGCGCCCCTCCTGCGGGCGGCCCCGCGCGGCCAAGCGCCGCGCGGGCGCGCTGCCCGCGGTGCGGGGCGACCCCGCGCGGCACCAGCCCGCGCGGGCGGCCCCGCGCTGCCAAGCGCCGCGCGGGCGCACTGCCCGCGGTGCGGGGCGACCCCGCGCGGCACCAGCCCGCGCAAGCGCCCCTCCTGCGGGCGGCCCCGCGCGGCCACGCGCCGCGCGGGCGCACTGCCCGCGGTGCGGGGCGACCCCGCGCGGCACCAGCCCGCGCGGGCGCCCCTCCTGCGGGCGGCCCCGCGCGGCCAAGCGCTGCGCGGGCGCACTGCCCGCGGTGCGGGGCGACCCCGCGCGGCACCAGCCCGCGCGGGCGCCCCTCCTGCGGGCGGCCCCGCGCGGTCAAGCACCGCGCGGGCGCACTGCCCGCGGTGCGGGGCGACCCCGCGCGGGCGCCCCTCCTACGGGCGGCCCCGCGCGGTCAAGCGCCGCGCGGGCGTGCTGCCCGCGGCCGGCCCCGCGGCGGTGGTGCGCGCCGGCACCCCCCCTCCCTCCTCGAAACCACAAAACTAAAAGGGGAAAAACGAACAAGAACGCACCCCTACTCACCTTGGTCCGCCGGTGGAGAAGAGGAGGAAGGGGATCTTCCACCCGATGCTTGGCCGGTTCCGCTAGCGAGAAGGTCCATGGTTTCGCTCGTCCAAAACCCCGCCGCTCCCTTTTTCCCCCGTGCGTCTCCTCTTTGCCGTACTCTAAGGGAGGAGAAAGAAAGGAGGCGGAATAAAGGAAAACCCTAAGTTCCGAATGCCCCAGCCCTAAAGGTTTAAACATTTACCTCGAGATTCGTGCGGATCGCCAGCACGCATCTTGGGGCGCTTACGGAGGGTTCGACCTTCGTAAATTTATTCTGGATGAACCGGGAGTCGGAAATCGAAACCGATCGCGCCTGCGCGCTCCGCTTCGCGAGCTCTACCGCCTAAAATTATCCGCGGGCCCCGACGATCTGTAGGGAAAAATACCAAAATAAGGCCCTCGGTCGGACTTTAAAAGAAGAGGGGTGTCGAGATGAGTCAAGAAAGGCCGGGTCTTACACTTCTCTACTGTTCTCTGCTCTAATACTGCCAAGCTTGCATCAAGAACCTGCCACCTTTTCTTTTAATTAGGACGCTAATTAATTAGTCTCCTGCATGCCGTACAAGCGGCGGACCCGGCGCTAATTAATTAGTCTCCTGCATGCCGTACAAGCGACGGACCCATCGCCGCATGCGAATCGTTGTGCACCTTCTCTACTCTAATACTGCCAAGCTTGCATCAAGAACCGGCCAACTTTTCTTTTAATTAGGGCGTGCCGTACAATCTTAAGAGAATCGATACTGAATTAATCTTAAGAGAATGCATGTCGTACAATATTAAGAAAATTGATACTGAATTAATCTTAAGAGAATACATACCGTACAATCTTAAGAGAATCGATACTGAATTAATCTTAAGAGAATCGATACTTTTAATTCAGGAGGTACATCTTAAGAGAATCGATATTAAGAGAATCGATACTTTTAATTCAGGAGGTACATCTTAAGAGAATCGATAATTATAATTAGATCATGCCTCGCGGCACCTTTATGCACTAAGTAATTACTTCGAGATGCATTCTAATTAATTTGGCCCACCGACAGCCTTTCTCTCCTTCTTTCAATTAATAATCTAATCCGATCCATATATATATATATATATATATATATATATATATATATAGTGCTAATGAAGTCGGTTAAAGAGTCAACCAATCCTAATTAGATTAGGATAAACATAAATCTTGCACCAACAAAAATTATCTTCAAGATCAAATAATATTTTTTATATATCTAATCTATATCATAACCAACTTAATCGGTTAATTAAATTTAACTCAATCCAAATTCAAAAGAATGCATAAATTCGTAACAGAGCAAAGTAATTTTCAACCATAAATGCTCATTTTTATTGGTTGATTTACCATAATTTCATCTTAATTTGGTCGAAATTCAAACTTTTGGAAATATTTTACAGTAGATAACTTCAGTTTTTACAAAGTTTATTTTTTAAAAAATAAATAACATAACTAAAATATATTAATTCCACAGTTATATAAGTAAATAGCGAAAAAAGGAGAGTAATTTTTACATATAAATTTTAATTAATTCGAAAGCCTATTTCAATCTCAACTTAAGCAGCTGGAAAGTTAACTTCCAATCTTTTCCGTATATACTTATAATCCAATTAATTAAGCATATATATATATATATATATATATATATATATATATATATATATATATATATGCAATATTATATTTTTGTTCTTGGTTTAAACTAGGGTGGAATTCAGTTCGCTGTTCGCGAATCAACTCGTCTTCTCGTCTTCGATTTGAAATGAGTTTACGATCGAATCGCGTCTTCGATTTGAAATGAGGTTACGATCGAATCGCTCGTTTAATAAATAAGCCGAACACGAGCTAAATTTTTCAACTCGATAACAGCTCGAATATATATATATATATATATATATATATATATATATATATATATATATATATATATATATATATATATATATATATATATAAAATTTAATTTAATTTTATCTCAACTTAAATATAAAATTTAACTCCAATATAAAAAGAGCTAATTATAAAAAAAAAACTCATTTATTTATATCGAGTTAGAATGTAAAATTTATGGAACTGACTTTTTAATCATTGGATCAAAAGTAAACAATAATAATTATTTGCAAACCATTGTGTATGATTCAAAAAATTATTATAATTAATTCAACGATTAAAATTATTACAGTGCCAACACTTTAATACTTTCAAAAATATTTTGGTTGAGCTTTATATATATATATATATATATATATATATATATATATATATATATATATATAATGTTTATGAAAATTTTACTATTTAGATTTTAGGCCAGCCTAATATAAAAATTATTTTGTTTATAAATTTTAATTATTAGATTAAGATTCAAATTTTAAAATTTTATTTTAACTTTACACCTCATAATAGGAATGAAAATTTAATTTGTTGTTCGTGAGCCAGCTCGTGTTTGGCTCGTTAATAAACGAGCGAAACAAGAGCCAAAATTGTTAGCTCGATATTTAAACGAACCAACTCGCAATAAACGAGCCGAACACGAGCCGACTCCATCTTACTTGTGTTCGGTTCGTTGGCATTCCTAATTTAAACCGCGTTATCCCGTTCTTATTCCCCGCGCGTGCATATATATATATATATATATATATATATATATATATATATATATATATATATATATATATATATATATATATATATATATATATATATATATAGAGAGAGAGAGAGAGAGAGATAGAGAGAGAGAGATAGAGAGGAGCTAGGCTGGAATGCTATTAATAGCATCAAGTCATTAGTGCTATTAAGTTTTTGATCCTTAAATTAAGAGATGTGGGGTTGGGATAATAGTGGGCCCCTAGAGTTTAATGGGTAGTTGGAGAAATAGTATGATCTAACGAGTGAAAATAATCAAAATGATTGATCTAACGGTAAAAAATTTGATAGCACCGAATGCTTGGTGCTATCGATAGCATTGTAACTAAACTATATATATATATATATATATATATATATATAAAAGAGTAGAGTTTATATATTTTTAAAAGCACACAACTTTATTCATATTTATAAATTTTTTATTATTGAATTTGTATTAAAATTTATATCTTTTACTTTATCTTCTTCTTTTTTTATTTAACTTTACAAAAATATAAATCTCACTACAAATTTAATAATAAAATAATTAAATTATATTTTTAAAAATATATAAAACCTGCTCTATATTAAATCCCCAACTATTCAATTTTCAACCCACAATTTTGCCATATTGTCCGCGGATTCCCTGTACGGCCACATCGGGCGCCGAATATCTCGGCAATCCCGGATAAAAATAAGTACTAGTTAGTAGTCACGCCACGCGGTAATAATAATGAGTGGAGCATTCAAGTTTAAGCTGAGCTGGAAATACGTGGAATGTGATCCTTGTGCCCAAAGTGTAGTAACTAACACCTAGCTAACAACACACGCAAATATATATATAAAGTAAGAGATAGTTCGGCTAATATGCTATTAATTTAATAGTATTAAGTCATTAGTATAATTAAGTTTTTATTTTTAAATTAATTTTTTTAATTATTTTTATTCGTTAAATTTTTCTATTTTTTCAATCACCTATTAAATTTAATGGGCCCACTATCATCTCAACCACACATTTTTTAATTCAAAAGTTAAAAACTTAATAGCACCAATGACTTGATACTATTAATAGTATTCCAGTCTAGCTATATATATATATTGTAATTATCCGACTCACTAGCAATAACTCCATTCCCAACCACAACCCAACCACAACCCAAAATAATTAAGCCCAGTTATTATTATTAGTGTCCATATATCTTATATACCCAATTATAACTCCATTCCCATCTGATATGGGACTATTGGGTCCAAGATCACCAGGCGACGTGAGCCCTATCTCGCTAGCCCTGTCATCTAGACGCAGGCTCAGCCGAGACTCGTCACACACTTCCGGTTGGTGATTGGGTCCGATACCAAATGTGACTCCCCACTTCTTAGGGGGTCACCTATCCTAGAACTATTCTAGCTCTAGCATGCTCAACCCTCTTAATCTCTTAGACTAACCACCACCCAAAATGTTATAACCGGGTTAAAAGATTACCCAAAATACTATAACCGAATTAAGAGGTTACCCAAGATGCTATAACCAGGTTAAGAGGTTACCCAAAATGCTATAACCGGATTAAGAGTTTACCCAAAATGCTATAATCGGGTTAAGAGGTTATCCAAAATGCTATAATCGGATTAAAAGGTTACCATAAATCATATTTAACGGTATGGATAATTGATTTGAACAACACAAAATAAAAAAAGGGGACTATATTATAGGAGCTCCAATACTATCAATAGTATATATATATATATATATATATATATATATATATAGTCCGGCTACTGTGCTTGTACAAGCACCAAGCAATTGATGTTTGTAAGTTTTCTACCGTTAGATCTAACCCTTTGATTAATTCTATCCCTTAGATCATACTATTCTACCAACCACCCACTAAACTCAAGGGGCCCACCATCATCCTAACCGCACTTTTCTACATCCAAGGTTAAAAAACTCATGAGCACAAATAAGTTGGTGCTTTTACAAGCATAGGAGCTCAATTCTCTCTCTCTCTCTCTCTCTCTCTCTCTCTCTCTCTCTCTCTCTCTCTCTCTCTCTATATATATATATATATATATATATATATATATATATATATATATATATATATATATATATATAGAGAGAGAGAGAGAGAGTTAGGCTTGAATATTATTAATAGTACCAAATCATTGGTGCTATTAAGTTTTTAATCCTTTAATTAAAAGATGTGTGGTTTAGATGATAGTGGGCCTCATGGATCTAATAGGTGGTTGAGGAAATTGTAAAATCTAACGGTTGAAAATGATCACAAGGATTGATCTAAGGGTAGAAAACTTGATAGCACCAATGACTTGATATTATTAATAGTATGGCAGCCGGACTATATATATATATATATATATATATATATATATATATATATATATATATATATATATATATATATATATATATATATATATATAGTCCGGCTACGGTGCTTGTACAAGCACCAAGCAACTGCTGCTTGTAAATTTTCTACCGTTAGATCTAATTTTTGATTAATTCTACCCCTTAGATCATACTATTTCAGCAACCACCCACTAAACCCAAGGGGGCCACTATCATCCTAACCACACATTCGTACATCCAATGGTAAAAAACTCATAAACACAAATAACTTCGTACTTTTACAAGCATAGGAGCTCAACTATATATATGAGTAAGTCGCCAGTGCTTTCGAAAGTACGGAGACCTTCGTGCTTGTAAGTTATTTTCGATGATGGGATATCCAATTTGACGATCGGCTTCGTTAGACATGATCTACGATATTAGAACTATCTAGAAATCAAATTTCATAATTTTTCAACATCATTTACCAAGTGTCAAATGGTCTCAAAAATGACTATTTTAACGGCCGATGTTGTATGCTTGTAAGTTTAATGGTGTAGAACAATCCAAATTACGTGAAATTTTAATAAAAAATTCTACTTAATATCAAGAGCAAGATCAAAACTTTCGATTTGAAATTTAAGTTTTTTATCACTATTCTTTATGAAATTTTTATTTTCAGCCGTTCATTTTGAGCCTACTTGTTCACTAGACAAACAAAATAAAAAAATTATGAAATTTGGTTTCTAAATAGTTTCAACATTGTAAGGTATGTGATAATTTAGACCTTAAATTTTTTAAATTATTACAGTCAAGTTCCACGATCTAATTTAGTCTCAAATAATATAATTTTTATTTTATGTGGCGTAATTTAGTATTAAATAGCTTTGAATGATGTATAATTTTGTATTTTTCTTTTTTCTTAATTGATTCTCAATTTTTATGTAGCAGCCACGGTACATGATAGACTTCCCAGGAAAAGAAAAAATAATATTTTTTATTTTTTTGTTTTATTCTTTATTCTTATTTTTTTTTTCTTTCAGTATCGATACTTTTTTATGTTATCGCCCATTTTCCTCGCCCTCTGCCCCAACAGCCACCCCTGCCCCCTGCAATGCGCTCTCCTTCCTCGTCGTCCTCAAATATTTCAACACCGTTGTCACCTTCGCCGTCTACGGTCATGCCCTCCGTTACAGCCTTACCTTCACTTTCTATATTATATTCGAGCCCGCGGCATCGGTAAAGATGTGAGCTAGATAAGTGATGTGATATTTTAATTATTATCGCATCATCAATCACAACATGACCATATTACTTCCACACTAGCGACACAATAATATTTAACCAATTAAATTAAGTTATAAAATTTTATTACAACAATTATGAAAAATCGAGCAAAAAAATATAATAAACTAGAGCGTAAGAACCAAAGTATTACACGTATTGTATTTTGCGGACCAAACCTCCAATTTATGTTGTTTTTATTATCATGTTCTTAATTTTAAGAATCAATTATTCAACCTCGTCTACATGTTGTCTCTTTTAGAATATTCAACCTCATATATATATATATATATATATATATATATATATATATATATATATATATACATCTAGTGGGGAGCCCAGTCATGTTTTTGCATAATGTTTGAAAGTCCAGATAAAATATATGATGCATATTTTATTCATTCTAAAATAAATATTTTTTTATTAATTATTCCAAAATAATTAATAAAATTTATTTTATATTAAAATAAATGAGATATAAAATATATATTTTATTTAAAATATATAAATAGTATATTTTTAAATTTGTAATGTTGAAATTAATAGAAAGTTCTGGACGCACCGACACGCGTGTTCAAAGTTGTTATGATGTGACCTGCTCAAAGTAAATTTTAGTAACAAAAAAAAGTTATGGACCAATAGCTAAAATTAAAAAATTAGGGACCAACATTGCAATTAATTCTAATAATAATGCTCCGTTTGGATTAAAAAAAAATTATATTAGGTGAGACAGGAAAATACTAAAAATATTTTATTTATTTTTGTATTTCGTATATTACGATAAATTCATTATGATATATTTTTTTTTGTAAATTTTACGATTTTATTGAAAAATATAAAAGCATATTCTTATATATTTTTTCTCCAACTATACATTTTTTAATAACGTTCGATGAAATTCAATACATTCATATTTCTATATATTTTTATCATAATTTTATTTTATTTAATAATATTAGATGAATTTTAATATCAAATCGTTCCTAACGCAAGTAGCAAATAATTTGATGATTGATATCCGAAATTTTTACATTTTTAACTAAATTTATTTCAAAAATAAATAAAAAACGAACGAAATAATTAATATGCTATCTTTCTCTCTAATAATAATAATAATAATAATAATAATGCTAGAGCTACAACTACTTTGGAATGTAGACCTCTTAAACTTCAAATTTTAATTTATTTTAATTTATATTTCAAATTTTATAAATTATTAGAATTAAATTTTATAATTTAAATTAATTAGTTAAAAAAAATTCTGACGTGTTCGCCGATCATGTCATAATCATCGATGCAATCATATACACGACACATCACCAATGTATTATTATTTAATTTACTAAATTAAATTATACAATTTAATTATAATAATTTAAATTTTTAAATCGAAGACCAAAATGTGGCAGCAGTAATTTTCTCTAATTATAATAATATATTTATATCTGCCATAATGAAGCCAATGCGGTGGCACTATAGTAATTATCTGTAAAGTGGAGGGTTATCTTGTAATTGTAGTTATACACTGACGCACGGTAATCCCTCCCGCTGGACAAAGTTACTGACGCAAGAAAAGTGTTCTCTGCGGTTTTACCAAATCCGACCCTCTCTCTCTCTATATTTCCACAACCCCCCCAAAAATAAATAAAAAAATTGTACTTAGTAGTCAAAATTTGCACGATTTATTATCATTTTCCTGCAAAAATAAATAAATAAATAAGAACAAAAAACACAAGAATACAAAAACAAAAAAACAAATAGTTGGGTAAAAATTGTACATAGATTAATTCCCCACGTCTCTGCTATTTTAAATATTAATTTGTATTTTAGTTTCCACTATTTAATTTTTCGTTAATTTTTACGGAATAAATTATTTTTAATTTCAAATAAAATCGCCTCTGTTCATATGATATATTTTTAAATTTTTTTAAAAAACTAGTTTTTTGTAAATATTTGAAAGATTAAAAATCTGATTGTCAAAACAAAAAAATAAAACTAAAATAAAAAAAAAAATTGTCGGGGGACCAATCATATAAAATCTATTTTAACCCTTATTTAAAATAAATAAAATCTATGAATTTAACATTGATATTTATTAATTTTTTAATTACTATGATGATTCGGATCATTAATTAGCTAACTAAACAAAAAATTAATAGAGTGAATTTTTTTTATTACAAAGAATTTTAAATTAATAAAATCTAGAGTCTAATTTTTATTATTTATGAAATCAAAATAATCAAAGGTATTTATTTTACGAGATACTTCCGAATAATTTTATTTGATTAAATCTATTTAGAATTTATATACATATTCATTTTTATTAATTTATTTTTAAAAAATTAATGAAAAGATAATTAATTAATTATTTGAAAAATTAAATGGCGGCAGAGCCAGCTGTCATGCCACGTGTCGAGTGATTGTAAACAACAGTTGGACGTGTTGATGGGTTCACTGAAACTGGCCCCACATTAACTTACTCGGCGGGAACAACTATAATAAATAAATAAATAAATAAATAAATAAATAAATATATATATATATATATATATATATATATATATATATATATATATATATATATATATATATTCCAGCTAGAATACTATCGATAGCATCAAATAATTGGTGCTATCAAGTTTTCAGCCGTTGGATGAAAAGATATGCGGTTGGGATTATAGTAGTCTCCTAAGATTTTTACTATTCAACCAACCACCTAGTAAACCCTAGGGGCCCACTATAATCCCAACCGCATATTTTTTCATCTAACGGTTAAAAACTTGATAGCACCAATGACTTGGTGCTATCGATAGTATTCTAGCCTAATTATATATATATATATATATATATATATATATATATATATATATAGTCTGACTACTATGTTATTAATAACACAAAGCACTTAATGCTGCCAACTTTTCCACCATTAGATCTACACTTTGAATTATTTTCACCTTTTAGATCATACTATTTCTCCAATCATCCACTAAACATAAAGTACCCATTATTATTCTAACCACACATCTTCATATCTAAGGGTAAAAAATTTAATAGCACCAAAAATTTAGTGCTATTGATAGTATAATAGCCAGTAATATATATATATATATATATATATATATATATGCTAAATTATATAAATTTGTTGTACGTCAAAGATTTTTTTTTTTATTTTTTTTAAAAAAAATTAAATTGATTTATTTAATCTACATCCCTCAAGATTTTGTAATTACTTTGCCATTTTTTTATAATTTGTATTAAAAATATCTTTAAAAATGACAGAAGTATATTAATTTTTTTATTAAATAAGTAGAAATAATTTGATTATTTTGTCTTCTCTGTTAACATTATAATCTTCTAAAAATATTTCTATATTTTAGCATATATATATATATATATATATATATATATATATATATATATATATATATATATATATATATATATATATATATATATATATATGAGAAATTTATAACTTTAATAGTTGATATTCGAAGTTCTTAGCGCAAATGTCAAATGGCTTGATGGTTTATACCGGATGTCCCAAGTTCAGCTAAATTTATTTTTCTAAAAAAAAAATGAAGCGGGTAGAATGCTACATTTCTCTCTCAAAAAAAAAAAAAGAAGTTAATATCGGAGGTCTCTAGTGCTAGTGGCAAAGGGCTCGGTGGTTTGTACCAGAGTTCGTTACATTTCTCTCAAAAAAAAAAAAAAAAAATTGGTTGATACGAAGTGTTTTCTTATTTAATGACGTAAAAAAATATAAATTAATTAAATTTCGATTAGAAAATTATTTATATTATTTAAAACAAGATCTATACTCTTAATATTAATTGTAATATCTTTATCATCATTTTTTAAATGATATTCACTTTCAACCGTTTATTTTTGTGTCCACTTGATGGACAAGAAAGCAATATCAAAAAATTATAAAATTTAATTTTTAAATAGTTTAAATAATTTAGATCATATTTAACGATATCGATCGTCGATTTAAAAATTCATCATTAAAATTAAATCGATAACAATAAAGTTCATTTACTATATATATATATATATATATATATATATATATATATATATATATATATATATATATATATATAATCCGACTAGAATACTATCGATAGCGCCAAACAATTGGTGCTATCAAGTTTTCAGCCGTTGGATGAAAAGATATGCGGTTAGGATTATAGTGGTTCCCTAAGATTTTTACTATTCAACCTACCTAGTAAACCCTAGGGGCCCACTATAATCCCAACCGCATATTTTTTCATCCAACGGCTGAAAACTTGATAGCACCAATTGTTTGGTGCTATCGATAATATTCTAGCCTAATTATATATATATATATATATATATATATATATATATATATATATATATATATATATATATATATATATATATATATATGGGAATGTATAAGTGTACACCCCCTTGGGGGTGTACATCTTACACCCATCCCATCCTAGGGTGGAGTGAATTTCACTCGTCACTCGATGTGACGAGTGAAGGTATATCCATCCCAGAATGAGATGGGGTGTTGGATGTACACCCCTTTTGGGGTGTATACCTAGCAAAATCATATATATATATATATATATATATATTATTATTATTATTATTATTATTATTATTATTATTATTATTATATATGTATATATATATATATATATATATATGTAAAATGTGATTTAAGATTTAAAGATCAGTTTGCTAAACAAGTGGTATGCAAGTTGGAAGCAAATAGCTCCAATTGGTGGAGCTCCCATCACACTCCATCCTATTAAATTCTTTATCACTTGAAACGAAATTTTCTTAGTGAGATTTACTAAGAAATTTACTAAAATTTTATAAAAAATTTGTTTTCGTTCAGATACTTTCTGATAGAGCAATAAGTAGGAGCACAAAATAACAAAATAATTAATCCGCTATGAGTTCGCCCTTTACCCGACAAAAAACGAGGCGGGATATGGGGGGATCCCTCTTGCCTCTAGATCCGCTCCGTTCATATTCTTAGTGGAGTTATGGTGATTTAAACTTTTTTTTTTTTTAGATTACATGATTTGTTTGGATTTGTAAATCTTATATAAGATACTCTACGGTCTTGTTCGGTAAGGAGAAATAGGGGATAAGGACATATCCTTCCTAGTTATATCCAAACGCAATTAAGTAGGAATGGAAACAGCTGTTCTTGTCTTTTTGAAATAAGCTGATATAAAACTAGAATTATTATTCCAGCTTTTTTCTGGAATAAAACTTGTTCCCATTTAAAAATAAACTTAATTAAATTAATATAATTTTAATTATTGTTTTAACTTTTAATTAATCTAATATTTTAATTAATTTAATTATTTTATTAATTAATTATTTAAGTATTTAGATAATTAACTAATTATTTAAGATAATTAAAATTAAAATTTTTAATATTTATAAATTTATAAATTTTTAATTTTAAATTTTATAGTTTTTAAAATTTTTAACTTTAATTTTTAATAAATTTATCATATAATTTTAATAAATTATATGATAAATTTTTTTAATAATTTTTTTTATATATAAGTAAAATATAAATTTTAATAAATTTTTTAATAAATATTTTAAATTAAATATTTAAAATCATATCAGTAAAATTTTAATCATAAATTAAAATTTTAGTCCTTTTTATTCTTCTTATTTCTTTTTAACTTTCCAAATACAATTTTCTTTATATCCGATATAACTTTTAAACCCAACCAAACAGAAATTTACACTAATTCCTGCTAATATCATAACTTATACCTATACTCGGTATAACTAAATTTTTTTTATCCCCGAACCAAACGCAGCCAAAGATTCTGAAATCGAGAGAGAAGATCACAAATATGATATGAAAACATGACATTATGTTGCAAAAACGTGCAGTTGAATTTAGATAACAAATTCAAATATGATATGTTGAGAGTTACGTGTCTTCCTCTCTCTTTTTTTTTTTTTTTTTTTCTTTTTATTATTATTATTATTATTATTATTATTATTTTTAGATACTTAAAACTTAGCGAATATTTCGAACTAAGTCATTTTGTTATGGATCTGATCCACCTAATTTTATTGTTGTTGTATAATTTGCAATACGCACTAGTTGAACGGTGCAGTTTTAATCAAATCTAGAAATAATTTTATTAAAATGTAATGGACGGTCATGATTGTATTTATAGTTTTTGTAGTTTTTTAAATACGAAACTAAACCTCAAAATAATTTTTTAAAAAATTGGATATATGCATATACACTCTTAATTTAGTAAGCTTGGGAGCAATGTATATGTTATTTTTTTTTGTTAAAACCAATTATTTTTATTACAATAATTCACTTTTATTTAGTTATTAACAATTAAAGATTATAAATTTTACTAGGTGCAGTTTTTTTAACGACAAAAATATTAAATTATGAACTACTTTATTCTGAATATCTAGTTTTTAAAATTTAATTTTATCATCCAATTTTATAATTCAATCAAATTAAGTGACGTGGTGGTTCTCCACTTTAGAACTTGATGCATTGTTTTGTTTATCAAAGATTAATTTTCAATTAAAATAAGCCATATTTATAAATTTTGTAGCACCAAATGGAAGTAATTAATAGGTTAGCGGTGTAGTCAAATTTTTTTAAAATTAAACTACGGTCCATTTAAGTTCCGTACATATTTATTTATTTATTTATTTTGACTTATTTACAAAGTTATTGTTATAATTTTTAAGTTTTTTATTTTTTAAATTTTGGAAATGGAGCAAACACAAAATA
This sequence comes from Tillandsia leiboldiana, assembly GCA_029204045.2. NCBI lineage: Eukaryota > Viridiplantae > Streptophyta > Magnoliopsida > Poales > Bromeliaceae > Tillandsia > Tillandsia leiboldiana. Next base: position 36,322,226 of record CM055073.1, on the reverse strand, counting down.
GGAGTACTTGGGAAAAAAAAAGAGCTCATATCTATAACTATCACGTGGTGGGTCATCTGGTTGAAACATAACAGAACACGATTTGATAATAAAAAGCGTTAGCTGGGTATCTGCTAGTAGGGATGGCAATTCAGTTCGCTGTTCGCGAACCAGCTCATGTTCGACTCGAAATGAGCTCGAGATCGAATCGCTCGTTTTGTAAATGAGTCGAATTTTTCAGCTTGTTTAATAAACGAGCCGAACACAAGTTGGGGTCAGCCCGTTCGTGTTCGGCTCGATAACAGCTCGAATATATATATATATATATATATATATATATATATATATATATATATATATATATATATATATATAAACTTTACTATTTAAATTTTAGGCTATCAATTTTTTATAAATTTTAATTATTAGATTAAAATTTTAAATCTTAAATTTTTTTTCAACTTTACACCTAGTAGTAAAAATAAAAATCAAACTTGTTGTTTGCGAGTCAGCTCGTGTTCGGCTCGTTAATAAACGAACCGAACACAAGCCGAATTTTTCAGCTCGATATTTAAACGAGCCAGCTCGTGTTCGGCTCGTTTATTAAACGAGCCGATCCCAGCTCGCTCGTGTTCGGCTCGTTGACACCCCTACCTGCTGGCCAATATCCGGTTACTCAGTGCGTTTTGGAATTTGTACTGTACATGCTAACTGTTCTACATTTTTTTTTTTTTTTTCTTCTCTTCTGATGACGAGATCCGGTTGTCTCACATATGTAGTCAAGTTTATCTGTTATGAATGAAACGGCAGTATTGCTGTATTTTCTTTTAAAAAAAAAAAAAAAAAAAAAAAATCTCATTTTTTAGGACTACAGTTATGATTTTGAATTTCTAAAATTTAGAGTTAGATTTTGAATTTTTGAATTTTTGAATTCTAGCGTATCTGCCAAGCATTCGCAACACACCGCGTCCACCGCATCGTAATCACCATTTTAGCCAAATTAATTAATTAATCAATTGACTAATAATTAAATTAAATCGAATATTTAATTAGGTTTAATTAATTTATAATTATAATTACTTTTATATATATATATATATATATATAAATCCTCTCAAGCTCCATTAGTTTCTTTCTCCTTCGCCATCTCTTCGCGAGCGATGAAGGAGAGAGACGAAGAAGAAGAAGAAGTGTCTGTGATGGATCGACGGCGATAGAAACCCTAGTTTGAGCCCCGATACATGGCGAAACCCGGAGCCATGGCCGCGGCGGCGGAGGCGGCGGCGACGGCGGCGGTGGCGGCGAAGGGGCTGAAGAGGGAGCTGAGGAGGCTGGTCACGGCGATCGCCGCCGACGATGGCGGCGGCGGCGGAGGTGCCGGCGGCGGCGGCGGAGTGGGGGCGGAGGCGTTCGACGAGGCGGAGAGGGCGCTGGCGAGGCTGAGGGAGCTGAGGTTCGGGGGCGGCAATGGCGGATCGAAAGGGACGAGGAGGAGGGAGGAGGAGGGAGGGGGTGGGCACGTGGCGGTTCCGGAGCACTTCCTGTGCCCGATCTCGTCGGAGATCATGAGGGATCCGGTGGTTCTCGCCTCGGGACAGGTGAGCGCTAGGGTTTGCGCTAGGGTTAGGGTTAGGGTTAGGGTTAGGGTTACACCTTAGATGTAGGAGCAATTTAGTTTGAATTTAGGAGATTTACGGTGTCAATATTAATCTATTTTACTACTTTGCATTTGATTTTGATGTGTTTTCTCACAAAAAAAAAAAAAAAAAAAAAAGAAGGATTTTTTTTATTGATAACAAATTACGAATTATTATTTTTAGATTAGATTAATTTACTCAAGAAATAAACCCTATTTTGAGTTTATTAATTTAATTTTAATTGCAATTACTATGTTTACAAATTTTATTTTTAAAAAATTTTCCGGTATTTTGGTGCTATTACTTTCTCTTGTTAGTATCTAAATTATGATTTAATTTTTGATATTATTACTTGAGATTAGTTTAATCATTTTTGGCTTTTATTAATTTAATTTTTATTACAATTACAATTCCTGGTATTTTGGTGCTGTTAATATTTTTGTTACAAATTCCCCTTGAGTTTTTTATTTTATTTTTTTTTTGGCAATATTAAGCAATATATATATATATATATATATATATATATATATATATTTAAGCAGGAATATTATCGGTGAAAAAATTAAAATTAATAATTAAATTATATATATATATCTAAGTTGGAATACTTTCGATGAAAAAATTAAAATTAATTAAATTTTAATTAGAATTTTTTTAAAATTATTTAAAATAAAATTTATATTTTTGATTTTGATTACAAAATTTTTATCATCATTTTTTGAAAATTTTTATTTTTAGCATTTTATTTATGTCTCAACTTAATTGACAAAAAAAGATTAAAAACAAATGAAATTTAATTTTTATATAGTTTAAATAATTTAGATTATTTTTAAAAGTAACGATAATCGTGTATATATATATATATATATATATATATATATATACCGTTAAAATTAATTTAAAATATTTCAAATCTTTTTAAATTTTTTTTTGATATAGTTTATTTTATGATCAAACTATTTTAAAAGCATTAATTTTTAATGGCTAGTATGGTGAATTTGTTGTTTAACGGTGAATTTATTGTTTAACGGTGTAGAAAAATATAAATTTATTTAAATTTTGATAAAAAATATTTTAAATAATTTAGATTAATATTTTTAATTTTGATTTCAAAAGTTCTATTTTTAAATTTTAAAAATTATTTTATTTTTATTATTTATTTTGACATAATTTATTTACTAAGTAAATAATGCCGAAAAAAATTAAAATATCATTTCTAAGAATTTCATAAATCATCGGTGATATTTAATGATCTGAATCGTTGATTTGAATACTATAAAATCGAAAAACGATCTGAATCGTTGATTTGAATACTCTAAAATCGAAAACGAAAGTATAATACAGAAACTTCGGTAGTATAGATAATAGCTCTATGTATCTCTCTCTCTTTATATATATATATATATATATATATATATATATATATATATGCTCGCAAAAAAAAAAAAAAAAAAAATTGAAGAAGTTCAATTTGTTAGAGGTTTGCTCTGATTTCTGCTAATTAGTTATAAAAAAATATCCTTTATTTTTTTCCTTGCAGTTTTGAATTTTAAACTCAGATCACTAATGAATAGGAGGACTACACTTTGTTGAAAGAACAACTCTTTTGTATGCATCTCTTTGATCTAATCTCTACATTTTTCAATTTGTTTTCCTATATTTTGTTGTTGTTGATTCTGTATACATTGCCCTGTTCTTAAATTTCATTCTATTAATATATATATATATTAACCTCTTTGTTATTATTCTAATTTATGTGGTATATTTTTATTGGAATTTTAGACTCTGTTTACTAATCATTAGAATCTTGTTAATGGTATGAATAGGACTAGTATGTTCTCCTATGTGCTATTGTAAGTTCCTGATTCCCCTGTTCTTAAATTTGTATAATTATAAAAAAAATTTAATGTTAGATGAATTATTCCAGGTTCCATCTCTGATTAATGTGGTAAATTTTGTACAGTGACTTATCTGGTATCGAAAAAATGTTGATTTTTTCCCCTCTGTTTTGAAGTTTTAAACTCTGTTCAGTGATCATCAGAACATTGCTAATATATATATGTGCCAGGCCATTCATTGAAAGAACATATGATCCAATTTCTACATTCTTGATTGTGACATAGTTATTGATTTTAAATGGTACGCATTCGTTTGCGCAGACATACGATCGCGCCTTCATTCAAGAATGGCTAAACTCCGGCAATCGGACGTGCCCGCAAACGCAGCAGGTCCTGTCCAACACCGTCCTCACTCCGAACCACCTAGTCCGAAGCATGATCTCTCAATGGTGCATCGACCACGGGATCAATCTCCCCCCTCTCGACAACCAAGACGAAGGCCTAGTCACCAGGAACGACCGCGAGGAATTCAAAAGATTGCTCGACCGGATCTCATCTTCCTCCACCGCCGTCGATAAGAAGCAAGCCATTCGAGATCTCCGCCTTTTGACCAAGCGGAACAGATCGTTTCGCGCGGTTATAGGAGAAAAGCCCGATTTGATCTCTCATTTGCTGTCCGCTCTCTCGGAGAACGAAAGCCCCGAAGTGCTGGAAGACATAGTCACGACGTTCCTAAACCTTTCGATCCACGATAGCAACAAGAAGATCCTCGGAGAAAACCCTAACGTGATCCCGATGCTCATCGACGCGTTGTATTCGGGGACGATGGAGACGCGCAGCAACTCCGCGGCCGCCCTCTTCACGTTATCCGCGTTAGATTCCAACAAGTTGAAGATCGGCGAACTCGGAGCCATGAGGCCGTTGGTGGATCTCCTCGAAGACGGAACCCTGACCGCGAAGAAGGACGCAGCCTCCGCCGTCTTCAACCTCTGCATGGCGCACGAGAACAAGGCGAGGGCGGTGAGGGAAGGGCTAATCGACGTGGCGATGAGATCCATAACCGATCGAACCCTCGTCGACGAGCTACTGGCCATCCTCGCTCTGCTATCGAGTGACCGAGAGGCGGTGGAGGAGATCGGGGAGACGGGCGGAGTCCCTCTCTTGCTACGGATCGTGCGGGAGAACTCGTGCAAGCGGAGCACCGAGAACGCGGCCGTGGTTCTCTTTTCGATGTGCATGTATGATAGATCAAAATTCAAACTAGTAGGGGATGATGAGAACTTGACTGGCACATTGGCCTGGTTGGCTCAGAATGGCACTTCTAGGGCAAGGAGAAAGGCAGCAGGGATCCTTGAGAAACTGAAGAAAACTATGAACATGAACAATACACACTATTCTTGTTAGATAGTGGTGGGGGAGGTGTAATTAGTGGGGGTGTGGAATAAGAGAAGAGGCTCAATTTGATGATATGTATGTATGTATATATTATACCTACAGTTCCAGTTGTTTTTTAAGTATAGTACATAGAACCAGTTTTTGGGGCTAAAATGGTTGGTTGTTTTTTTTTTTTTTGAAAAAAAAGACAGTATGCTGCCGTTTCATTCATGACGGATGTGAACTTAGCAACTGGGCAGTCGGTTTCTGTAGTAGAACAGCCGAAGAGTTTGGTTGTTACTGGGAAATTCTGCAGAAGGAATCTTCTTCATCTTTTATAGCCACCCAGCTTGTTGCAGTTCTTCTTGTTTTCAAGTTGTTACCATGTCACCTCTCGACTTTGGAATCTTCTAGAAACATTCACACGTATCGAAATTACTACGGGCAAATTCTAGAAACATTCACACGTATCATCGAAATAGAAAATATTTATAAGTGGGTCTTTAAACATGAAGATTGTTGTTTGTTCTTAAACTTTTAATTAAAGTTTTATTTTGGCTTATATTTTTTTTAAAGTGAATTTAATTCCCTAAAGAAAAAACTATTAGTGCTTCAAATTTGGTATTTCTTCCGTACACTTTCCTTCAATTTTAAAATTGAAAGATAGGAGTCAAAATAAAACTTTTCGATTTAAAAAATACTCCTTTTACATAAAAAAAAATAAAATAAAAATAAAAATAAAAATAATGTATATTTTATATTCTATTTATTTAATAAATAAAATATAAAAATTAATCACTTGATGTGACTAAATAAATAACATTCATTATGAATAAAATATAAATTATATTTTTTTTATATTTTTTAAGAATGTACAAATAATATTATCCGTATAATTTATTCTAACAAATTATTCAAAAGTTAAGAAGACATAAAATAATTAAAAAAGAATTATAAAATTAGTTGAGATATCTGTGTCAAAATAGGTTATAATTATGCCTATGCCGTGTTGATTTGACTATTTTTTTTTTCCAACCCAATTCTTCTCTTGACCAACTTACTTTTAAGTGGTCAATATTATAAAATTAAAAATTAATATTTAATACATGTAATCTAAATCATATAAAAAACTTATGTGTAAAAAATAACGTAATTAAGATTTGAGAAATTTAGTATATACAACTTATTTTTACATCTGATGTGCTGAATAATTTAAAAAATATTATTTTTACATCAAAAAAATAATATATATTTTATATTTCATATATTTAATAAATAAAATGTAATAATAAGTCACTTGATATGATTAGTAAATAACTTTTATCTAATAAATAAATAAAATATAAAATATATATATTTTTTAAAATATACAAATAATATTGTGGGTATAATTTATTCTATCAACATATTCGAAAGTAAAGAAGATATTAAATAATTAAAATAATTTATAAAATTAGTTGAGATTTCTGTTTCACAATAGATTATAATTATGTCTATGCCGTATTGATTTGGGCACCTTTTTTTTTTTTTTTTCCAACAATTCTCCTCTCTCTCTCTCTCTTTCTCTCTCTCTCTCATATTTTTTACCCAACTTATTTTTTAGTGGTCAATATTATAAAACTAAAAAATTATATTTAATACATGCAATCTAAGCTATATAAAAAAATTATGCATAAAAAATTACGTAATTTAAATTCTTATAATGAAATATGAGAAATTTAGTGTATCCAATTTAGTTTTACATGCGATGGACAACAAAACAATTTAAAAACTACTATTTTTATATTAAAAAAATAATAATGCATATTTTATATCTCATCTATTCAATAAATATAATGTAAGAACTAGTCATCTGGTGTAACTAGTAAATAATTTTTATCTATTAGAAGAATAAAATATAAACTGTATATTTTTTTTGGATTGTATAAATAGAATTATTCGTATAAATTACTCTATCAAAATATTTGAAAGTTAAAAAAATATTAAATAATTAAAAAAAAATTATAAATTAGTTGAGATTTCTATTTCAAAGTAGGTTATAATTATGTCTACGCCGTATTGATTTGGACACTTTTTATTTTTTCCCAACCCAATTCTTTTTTTTTTGCATGGAGGGCCTTATGGGCTGACAAGAGAGCTAGTCATTGGACCTTGTCCCATGTGGACTCTCTCTCTCTCTCTCTCTCTCTCTCTCTCTCTCTCTCTCTCTCGTTGGGCTACATTATTAAGCAAGAGAGTTGGCTAAGGTATAAACTAATATATATTTTACAGAGTACTTTTATACTGAGATTGATAACATTTTTCTTCTTTTTCGAGTCTCTTTTTGCCGAATCTTTAAAAACCGTTGGGTTCGTTACGCACTATTCCGGAGTCGTTGCCGACGGGATAGACAGTGGTCGTTGTATCGCTAGGGATGATTGCCGGAGCCTCACACGCGGAGGGACAATCTTGTTTCTAGGACAGCGCTTACGCACGTCTCGACATTTACAGGCTTTATCTAAGTTTTGCTATATAATATTTCAAATTTAAATTAAACTTAAATTATTTAAAAAAAATTAATTTGAAAAGATAAATATTTCCAACATATAGTGTATATAATATTTTTACATCTCATCACAAAATATTTTTTCCTTTTTAGCTTCTTATATTTTTTTGTCGCTATCAATATAATTTATTATTTATTAATTTTTTTATTTTTATTTTTCTTATGCTTTTACTGTAACTGCTGTCGCTTCTTCTTCAGCATTTTGTGTGTTTTTTTTTTTTTTTTTTTTAACTTTGGCTTCTTTTATTTTTCTTATGTTTTTAGGTACCGTTTGGATTGAGAATAAGCCAGAATGAGTTATACCAGGTATAAATATAAAGTAAAGGATAAACCTGGTTTAAACCTAAATTGTGTTTGGTTGAGAATGAGGTATAAACCTGGTTTAAACCTGGTATTAGAAAAATGGTGTTTGGATTGGGGTTGAAGAATAAGGAGGTATAGAGTTGACTTTTATGTTTAATGACGATGTGACCTTTACTTTTATGTTTATTATAAATTTGATAATTAAAGAATGTATTAGAATTATTTAATTATAACAAATCTTATATATTATATTTAATTAATTATATACTATAGAAAATTCTATTTAATTTAAATTTGTCTAAAAAATAATTTTTAACGATTAAATAATATTTAACGATTAAAATTTAATATAATTTTAGTTATATTAAAAATTATAATATTATTAAATAAAATTTAATAATATTATTTTATAAATGATTTATACATACTCATGATAAAAAATTTTATTTACAACAATCTGTTGCTCAATACATTCATGAATTAAATAATTTGATAAAATCATTCAGTAAAACAAAAATTTTTTAATTACCATTAACGAACAAACAATAGAAGGAAATTAGCATCAAACAATAACGAAGTCACAATAATATTTCAAATTACATCATACCCGAAAAATATGAGTTTTTAATTAACAGTCCACTTAACATTACATATAAACAAATAAAACTTTTTTACAAGCTGTTTAACAAAATATTACACCAGTAAATCTAATATTTACAAACTTTTAGTCAGTTACAATGATTTATCTAACTTCTATTATTCCACAACTCATCGGTAATATGTGTGCGAATGTCGTCTCCCCGCCGTGACTCTGATGTACTATAATTTGTAGTGGTCGCTTCCACGTCAACCTCTTGAGGCTCTGGCTCTACTGCTTCGGTAAAATATCTATCATCTCCTTGTTGCCGTCGAATAAAATTGTGGATCACACAACAAGCCATAGCTATGTGACACTGCACTCTATAAGGAAACGGTGTAGCAACAGTTAAAATTTTGAATCTCTTCTTTAAAATTCCAAATGTCTTATCTACCACATTTCTTAGTTGGGCGTGCCGATGATTATACAAGTCCCGCGGCGAACGATGTATACGACCACGTGTGTTACTGTCATATTGACTCAGATGGTAATGCTCGCCTCTATACGGCGCCAGAAATCGATCTGTATTCGCGTAACCGGAATCGACCAGATAATATTTTTCTGTATATATATCAGAAGGGTATACAACTTGTAATAAATAAATTAAACCAATAATAATGAAGAGAGCAAAAAAAACTTACTCCTTAAATTTTACCTTCAGGAACTGTAAAACCTCCACTTTCACATGCCCATCTGAGTACCCGCATATCAGCTGCAGAGCCTTCCCAACCGGTGCATACATAAAAAAACATATGATCAAAGGATACAGCTGCCATCATATTTTGCGATGTATATCCTTTGCGACAACGAAATCGTGGTTGTTTCTCCCTTTCTACCATAACCGGAATATGCGTACCATCCACCGCCCCAATTGCATTCTACATATGTTAATGTCACAACATAGTACATTACCAATTCAGCAATGAAAATTTACATATTTAGTGCTGAAAAATTATTGTCTCTTACCTTGAACGGATGAAAATTCGGATTTCCACTTATTCTTGAATGCACTCCACAATTACTTGGCGGCATAATTAAATAGTCATCTTTTATTTGAATAATGGCCCGGAGTACATTGTTAAAATGACGACTAATCGTTTCCCCCGAATGTTGAAAAGTTTCAGCAAGCACTCTATTTGCAACACCGTGTCCTATATAAAATAGGAAAATTCCCAACTGTTCGTCAACAGTCAGATTCCGTGTACCTTTTAAAAGGCCCTTCCCAACAAGGTCATCGCGGAGAGCAATGAATGTAGTTGTCGTCATTCTAAAATGATTGTACCCCCGTTCTGGATGGCCATTCAGAATATCACAAATAAACTGATGCCCCGTAAATGGACGGGTACGACATGGTTGTCTGCTAATTGTACTTGTATCATCTATACATCCTCCGTCAATAAGCATAATTATGAGTTGCACCCAATAATCATCATCATCATCCATTATATCGAACAAATTGGCATGGAAAGCCGACGAAAATACAGGTCGATAAATTAAATCATCCATTACAACTGCACGTTAATTTATGGCAGTTAGCCAATATTGATAGTACGCATAAATGATATAATACTTATTTAAATTCATCTCAAACATTCATCTCGCCGATTACAGCAAACAAATGAATAAGAAAGTACTACATGAAATAATTTAAATGTCGACATCATCGATGTATCCTTGGGCAATGAGCATGAGTAGAACATCCTCCCAAAAGTCATCATCATCATCTAATATAGTCAACAACATTGCAACAAAGCTGGACCAACATACAGTTTGGTAAATTGAATCATCCATTATATCTGCAACGATATTGTACCAATTTAGCGAACAATCATACTAAGTAGACATTACTTAACATGTTTAGATATTTCAAACAAACATTAAAGTACTAACATTGCGGGATAATAAATTACAAATTGTTCTAGAAAATATCACAAGATTGGGTTTTAAAGTAGTAACAGTGCGGGATAATAAATTACAAAAACTAGACTAAAATGTACAGAAAGGTTCGATACTAATTATTACAAAGCTTGTATTTACAGTCATGAAATTACAAACAGATTATATAAATATCCACTAAGGACCAGGGAAAAATTGACGAAACATCTGATTCTCTTTTGCTATCTGCCGCTCAACCCACTTGTAAGCAAGATCGTCATTCATTGTCATGAAAAGTTGACGATTTTGCACATCCTTCAAAGCGTCGGCGGCAGCCAAGACCTGGTCAGTATTGAGCCCCTGCATATTATATATGCGCTGCATACAATCCTCGATGGCCGGAATGGCTCGTCGACCTTCTGCATCCTTATTATACATCTGCCTTACCAGATCTAATTTTTCTTTGCCCAGCTGAAGCATCTCGGAGACGCATTCAGTTATGCCCTCAGTTTTTTTCCGACGACCACTAGTTGTCGGACGGTTTGTTCGTTGGCTACGCTCGGGTACTGGGGAACGAGGCCTTTTGCCTGCCGAGCTGTACCCAGACCCACTAGTTGTCTTGTTTGGAATGTGAGGGCTAGGTGACCTTTCGGGTGGTGGACTTTGCATGAATTCATTCATATATGGCCCAGAGGACCCTGCTTCAAATTGAAAAGGTAAGATATGTAATCGTGATAATCTTGGAGCTACGATTGTATCATCCTCACCAGGGGATGAGGAGGAGGAGCTAACTATTGTTGTAGTGGGTGGCTGGAGTGAAGAAAAGCCATATGCACCGGTTGCGGTAGTCTTCTCAGTTAGAAACTCCAGATCCTTATACAAAGGAAATGGCCTATCCCTATATTTGGCATAAGCGGGATTTTCCTGGACGTAGGTTACTTATATTAGTAAGGCTAATCAATATGAAAAAAATTTAATGAAAGGTAAATTAAATCACGTTACCAAGATCACGCCATCCCAGTCACAACTATTGCCTGCCGTGGGAATGTGGCGGATAAAATCCCATCCCCAACCACTCTTGTTGACCAAGCAATGGTACAACGAGAAATTGCGCTTCAACACCTTCAACCTATTCTTCACCTGCTCCTTTGTTAGGTTTAAACCATTTCGACTATTTATTTCCGCTACAATCCTAACCCACGCGAGGTTAGTGAATGATCCATTCACGTTGTTGCCGAGAGTATGTTCCTCAGTCAACAACGATAACAGACATGCATCCAAGGCCTCAGTCCAGTTTAGTGTTCGGGGCGATTGTTGGACGCGAGATCGACTAGCACCCTCATTTGGAATTGTATTGTCTTGGATGTTGCCAATGTTTGATCGACTAGATTGACCGGCCTTGAACACTTTCTTAAAAGGACACATCCGTACATAATGTATGTTATACTTTATATATTTTGGCATAACACAATATATTTATAAAATTTTTGGCATTAACCTAAAACCAATAATATAATTGCCATTCAATTAGGAAGACATGTGATGCTTACCATATTACTAATTGCATAACAGGGGATGGCATGTCATAATTTGCATGGTAAATAGAGAAATACATAATATAGTATTTATTTAAATAAATTGCGGTTGAGGCATATAAGTAAAGATAAATGTTGGCAAATTGTTTTTCATTTACAAAAAATTGGAATAGTGGGTTATTATGTACAAGGGCTCATGTGGTTTGCAATATGTATGGGGTTGCAGTGGATTCTAAATCCATGCCATCCATCAAACGCATATGGCAACCGTCATCATCGCCTTATTATGTACACGGGCTCAACTGGTTTCCAACAAGCATGGGGTTGCAGTGGATTATACATCCATACCATCCAGCAAATGCCTATGGTAACCGTCATCATCGCCAACATATATATTTTCATCACTATACTTAACCGATGAAACATACATATTCCGCAGCCATCAAATCATATTTTTGTAATGACATAGCATAGTCATTTATCATGAAAGGCTATGGCTGCATTATATCAAATTATATCTGAACTGGAAGAAAACGAAAGGGTTGCACCTTCGATGGCAGAAAGAGGAGTAACACGGCAAGATGAGATGCGCCGGGGAGGAGAGAGCAGCCTAATTACAGGGAGCAGAGACCAAGCTCGGTACAGGGAGCAGAGCTCAACCGAGGGCAACCTCGGAACAGGGAGCACAGAGCTAGCTCGGTAGAGGGGAACCTCGGTACAGGGAGGGAGCAAAGATGATGCTCGGGGCAAGCACAGTACAGTGATCAGAGATCAACAGCAGCCAAGGCACACAGGTATAGAGATCGGGCAACCACCGGAAAAATAACCCCCAAGGATCAGATCGGTCAAGGTCCGGCGATGACGAGGGGGAGCGGAGAGCAGATATTCAGCTCGGGCAACCACCGAAAATAAAACCCACACAAGGATCAGATCGGGCAACCACGAAGAAATAACCCACCAGGAGCAGCTTGAGAAGGAGATGAAGGAGCACAGATCGGCGACGACGAGGGGGAGCAAGAGCACTGATCGGCGACGAGGAGGGTTTTCTCGCACTTGAGAAGGAGATGAAGGAGCACAGATCGGCGACGGCGAGGGGGACCAAGGAGCACAGATCGACGACGACGAGGGGGAGCACGAGCGGTGATCGGCGACGAGGAGGGGTTTCGTGCACTTGAGAAGAAGATGAAGGAGCACAGATCGGCGACGGCGAGGGGGACCAAGGAGCACAGATCGGCGACGACGAGAGGGAGCACGAGCAGTGATCGCCGACGAGGAGGAGGACCAAGGAGCACAGATCGGCGACGACAATGGGGTTTCGTGCACTTCAGATGGAGATGAAGGAGCACAGATTGGCGACGGCGAGGGAGACCAAGGAGCACAGATCGACGACGACAATGGGGTTTCCTGCACTTGAGATGGAGATGAAGGAGCACAGATCGGCGACGGCGAGGGGGAGCAAGGAGCAAAGATCGACGACGAAGAGGGGTTTCGAGGAGTGGAGAAGGAGATGAGGAGTGGAGAAAAATGGGTCTCGGGGTGTGTGAAGAGCAGAGGGATCACGGGGGAGAGAGGGAGTAGGGGGGGACTTGTTCAAGGGGTTTGGGGTTGGGGGTGGGATATCCCAACCCCAAACCCGGGGATATCCCCGTTTGGGAGGATATCCCCAAACGGGAATATTCCAAAAGTGTTTGGGGATAAAGGGGGGATATCCCCCCTTTATCCCCAATCCAAACAGGGCCTTACTGTTTGTTCTTTCTTCAACTTTTTTTTAATTTATTTGCTTTTGCATGATCGATTCGTCGAAGCGCATGGGTGCATTCGGTTGTTTCTCTTTAAAATATATAGAAACATCTCTAAATATTCAGCCATTTTGCAAATATATTTTTAAAATTTTTAATTTTGATAATTACAGCTTCTAAATTTTATCAATAATTTGGTTTAGGATTAATTACATACGAAGTTCTGTAAACCTATCGAATAGTAAATATATTTCTATAAAATTTAATTTTTTATATTTATTTTTTTAAAAATTTAATATTATTCATATATATTCCTATCGTCTATCTCTGTTTGAAAAATCTAGTTAATCATAAGTTAAATATTTAATCTTAGTTAGTTAGTGAGTTAAATTTATTTTTTTATCATTTCAGATATTTTTATATTATTTTCACAGTTGAAACGAATATTTTTGAAAAGGTAAAACTGTTATTTCACATATAGTCTGTTAAAAAATAAACAATGAACTAACGGTAATAAATCTGAAGAATATATATAAATGATTTGAGTCTTTTGAAAGAATAAATATGAAAAGTTAAACTTTATAAAAATATATATGCTATTTGACATGTTTAAAATATGAGTTAAAAAAGGAAAAAAAAAAAGAGGACTATTTTTCCTCTTCTAATTATGGTATCAAATATCCGAATTGAAGAAATGGGACAAATCTAATTTCAACTTTCATAGGTTTTTTTAATTTGTTTGAATTAAAAAAAAAAATTATATATATTTTAGAGTTTTATAAAATTACACACAAGATATACAATCAAAACAACTAAGAAATTAATAAGTTTGCTAGAGCAAGGTGGTGTGTATTGAACTATCTGATAAAGTTGAGATGGTCTAATCGCTAAAATTAAGAGTGATTTGCAAAATGCCAAAGTTCGTGGGGCTTTCGTATATTTTTACAAAGGGCCTTTGTATATTTTTACAAAGTTCGTGGGGCTTTGTATATTAAGAGTGATTTGCATTTACCATTTTCTTTTAAAACTTTTCCGAGGAGAGAGACCTAACAGAGGTAACGAAGCGCCAACAATGGCGAGAGAGCGATCAAGAGCGCACACGAGAAAGAAGACGAAGAACCCTAGAAAACGCGCCAAATCCAAACCCCTCTCCTCTCTCGATCCCCTCATCACGAAGAAGACGAAGACGAAGACGAAGACGAAGAAGAGGAAGAAGGGTTGGATCGCGAACCCTAATCTCCTCCCCCTCGGCGAGAACGAAACCCTAGTCGAGGAACCGGCGGACGGGACGGAGACAAAGAAGAAGAAGAAGAAGAAGATGGAGAGCGGCGGCGGCGGCTGCGACTTGTCCCTCATCTCCGCTTCGCCCGCGGAGCAGCAGCTCCGGTTCTTCCTCCATTGGTTCCAATCCGGGGCTAAGATCAAGCTCTCGCCGCTCGAAATCGAGGCATACAATGGTAACCCCGGAGATTTGATCTTTTCTTTCCCTTTTTTAGTTGTGCATATGTCCGGAGCGATGTTGCTTTTGGGTGAGGATTTTGTGTTCTCTGGGATTTTGCGTTTTTTTAGGGTTTACTCGGCCTTCTTCTGCTTTTGCTAAGCAACCTTTTTTAGAGTGTTCCGTAAAGAGTAAAATATGAAGCTTGTGCTGCAGCTTTGAAGCTCAGAAAGCAGAAGCTCTTTTTTGGTGCTTCTGATTCTGCTGCATCGATAAGCAGTTGAGTAATTTTAACTTAGTGCTTCTCGTAATTGATTACTCGGACAAATACATGCTCAAACAGCACTCGTCTTCACAGTAGGGCAAAACAGGACATCAATGGTTGATCTCTGATGAGCTTGTTGTTAATTTCACCTTTTTAATGTGATCAGATAGTTCCATCTAGTAATAAGATCATTGGTTTGGTAATTATTTAGTTTTTTAAGGAATAGTTGTTTAAATCATGTCATATTATTAATCTATTGTGAACTTCTCCTAATTGATTCTTGAGTATTGATGAATCTTCTTTTATTACCTTGTAAGCCCTTCATCAGTTATATCATGGGTTCTGTTCATCGAAGTTGATTGTGAATAAATTATATAAATTAGCTGGACTCTAAATCTTGATCGAGAATGATGCGTCCAATTTGCTGAGTATCTTTAGTCTGAGAAGTACAATGAGTAGATTGTGAGATCGATGCAAACTATTTTTTGTGGAATCAAGAAGTGATTAGGGTATTATGTGCAGGTAATTGCATGGTTGAGCTTGCTGAAGGTGTGGACCAGAATGTCGATAATTTTAGTGAGCATGTTAAGGCAGCTTTTGGCACACCGTGGAAGGAAGCTCTCTGTGAGGGGAAGCTCTCAGAGGGTTCAGTTGATGCAGGGAGTCCAGCATTACTTGTGATAAGCACATCTGCTTTGAGATCACTGGAGCTTCTCAGGTGATTTACAACCTTGAGTGTTATCTTACACTGTAGGATGCATTTAAAATGTAATTACATGTGAATTGTGGTTAGGAAATGGTTTTTATATCTTGCAAGTTACTGTGCAAATTTAGACGATAAATGTGTTTATTTTTTTGATTGCCAATCATATATGTTAAATAACATATAAATAACGTACTAATCACAACTTTGATGTGACTTTAATTAGTTTATATTAAACCTAGAAAATGACAAGTCATTGGTTCTGTAGGGGCTTGAAACCATTTACTAGAGAATGCCGTGCTGTGAAGCTTTTTGCAAAGCATATGAAAGTGGAAGAGCAGGTTTGTTTTTTGTCAATGCATATAATTCTTTGTCATTTAAGGTAGCAATTTTACTGTCTTTCCAATTTTTAAAATTTATCATGATTTAGCACTAAAGCTTGTTCATCACTTCATCTTGTTAACCTTTCATAGCATAAAACTTATCAAGAGCTTGATTATTTGAATTCTTAGATTAGCCTTTCCTTGTTTGACCGGTAATTAGTAATAAATGGACTCTCTTTTTTTTTTTTTAATATTGTAATTGGAAAAATTATTAAATGTGAATGGTTACTATATTAGAGTAGATTCAGTAGAAACAATATAATCCTTTTGTTTAGGGTAATATTAAACATGGGAGAGTTATCCTAATTTAGCAAGATTGTAGGAGTGCTAGCTGCACCCCACAATCCTAAACATAAAAATATTGATCTTTAATTTAGAGAGGAAAGGATCAAATTAAATAGAACAATAATCTATTATTGCTGATATTACACTCTTTCTCTTTATTACAACCACTTTTAGTTGTATGTAGCATTAATATATAGGGTTGCTGTTATAGCTGCTTAGGCAGGCAAAGTTTAGGTGGTTTAACTACGAAAAGTTCCTATGTGTCCCCGTCAAAGTGTGCCTAAGTAGTGTTTTTGGCAACATTGGCCTATAGTTTGCTTTAGTCCTTACTCCTTAGAGGGGCTCTCTCTCTCTCTCTCTCTCTCTCTCTCTCTCTCTCTCTCTCTCTCTCTTTCTCTCACCAAGCAGTTGGTGCTTGTAAGTTTTCTACCGTTAGATCTACCCCTTTGACTAATTTCATCCCTTAGATCATTCTATTTCACCAAGTATTCACTTAACCCAAGAGGCCCACTATCGTCCTAACCGCACATCTTTTAATCCAATGGTTAAAAACCTACCAGCACCAATGACTAGATACTTTTAAAAGCATAGGAGCTTAATTACATATATATATATAGTTGAGCTAGAATGCTATTAGTGGAAAATGGGCTCCGTTGCCATCTATTTATTTTCAATGATGGAGCTTCCAAATCGACGATCGACACCGTTACATATGATCTAAACCACTGGAAGTATCTAGAAATCAAATTTTAAATTTTTTCGACATCATTGACCTAATGATTATAGGGTTGCAAAATTTGTAATTTTTATAGTAAATATGAGCCTTTTGCTCATTTAACGATGTAAAGAAATCTAAATTAAATTTTGGTTAGAAAATTTTTTAAACTATTTAAAACAAGATCTATACTCTCAATCTTGATTACAAGACTCCTATCATCACTTTTTGAAGGATATTCATTTTCAACTGTCCATTTTTGTGTCCACTTGATAGGCAAAAAAAGAATATCGAAAAAGAATAAAATTTATTTTTCAAGTAGTTTAAATGGTCTAGATCATATTTAACGGTGCCAATCGTCATTTTGGAAGCTCCATCATCGAAAACAAATGGGTGAAAACGGAGCTCATTTGCTACCCATAGTATTCCAGCCTAGCTATATATATATATATAGTCCGGCTACTATACTTTTAAATGTACCAAGCAATTGGTGATTGTAAGTTTTTTACTGTTAGATCTATCCCTTTGACTAATTTCACCCTTTAGATCATGGTATTCCACCAACCTCCCACTAAACCCAAGGGGCTCACTATCATACTAACTGCACATCCTTTCATTCAAGAGCTAAAACCTACCGGCACCAATGACTTAGTACTTTTAAAAGCATAGGATATATATATATATATATATAGAACTAGGCTGAATACTATTAATAGCACCAAGTCATCGGTGTTATTAGGTTTTCGGCTCTTAGATAAAGGGATGTGCGGTTAGGATGATAGTGGCCCCTTAGGGTTTACTATGTGGTTGATGGAATAGTATCATCTAAAGGGTGGAAATGGTCAAAGGGGTTGATCTAACGGCAGAAAACTTGGTAGCACCATGTGCTTTGTGCTATTGATAGCATTGTAGCCAAACTCACTATATACACACACACACTAAAGTGCAATCATTGATTGCTTATGTCAGGTTGATCTCCATATCTCTTTGAACTCTGAATTGCACGAACCACTACTTTTATGACGATCAATTAAGGCAAAGTGCATCTGACTGAAACTAACTTGACTCAGTTTATTGTTGTAATCTTCGAAGTAGTTAGGGGTACAAGATTTTCTATTAATGAGTATCATTTCTGGATACTCTTTTGTTCTTCTTGAATCCCAACTTTGTGTTTATAATTTCCCTGGGTCGTTTGCCTTACTTTACCCATTCTTTCTCTACCTGCCAGGTCACGTCGCTGAAGGCTCGAGTAAATATTGCTAGTGGTACTCCAAGCAGGTAATTTTCAAATTTCCTTATTTAGCATGGTTTTTGAGGTTGTTCCGTAACATCCTTTATTTTGGTTTCTTTGTGGGAAGATTGTTGCCTTTTGGTTCGAAATAGATGTTTTTTGAATTTTCAGACACTTTTGTTGGGTGTTGCATGTCAAATCACGAAAGAAGTGTGAGCTGATTCTTTCTTAACTGATCTTCTCTTAGAATGTTGCCCTATCTAGGTGTGCTGTCAGGAGGAGACGAAAAATAAACAAAAAAGTTAACTTATTGTGAATATCTTCAAGAAACCACAAATCAAGCGAAAAAGTTAAAAGAAATCATATACCTATGTGCCATTAAAATTTCTTGAACGTTGAAAATGAGTAATTTTCATTTTATATGGTTAATATGCCTGAAGGGTGTAGTAAAATGTATAATATTAAGCTATTACCCAGCATAAGGATTAGAACTCACTGAAGAGTGTTATCATTGCACAATGATAACCTGTGATTACCTAGTCAAATCTGGTTAGTGGTTGGTAGGGATTGCTTATTTACATTTTTACCTCCTTGCAGTAGCTTTAAGATTCTGAGCTCCTTTCTCTGCTGTTATCCTTGAAAACTACAATTATGTTGCTTTCAATAGGCTAGAACCAAAATCAGGATGACTTCTTGGTGGATTTTTATAAGATGATTTTTCCCTACAATTATGAACAGCCTTCCTAGCAATCTGTTGTTTGGAGAACTTTTCCTACATAATTAAGTGGTAATCGTAATTTGTCCATTAGAAAGAAGCAATTCTTATGATATTACCTAGTTAGTATCTGTGTTGTATCAAATTTTATGCCAGGATTAAGTGTAAGAATTTAACTCAATCACTAATATTCGCAACTTATTAGGCCTAAAAAACCAGTCCAAAATGCTGAGTTTCAAGTTACCAATCCTAATTCTACTATACTAGTCCTTAAACACAAAAGTATATGCCCTACGTTATCCAGTAAGACTATTGGGGTGTCACGAGGAGTAACTATGTGTGCCCCTACTGTGCGCGAGGATTATTATTAAGTGATGTGGACGGATCTAGCAATTCAGAGTATCTAAGGTGAGCAATATAGAAAGAGCTACAATAGCAGAGTATCTTAGCTCGAGTGGTGCCATGCTCAAAAGAGAGGTTCACAGGATATGGTTTATTGGGGAAAAGGGGAAGGTTTTGCTAAAACCCTCTTGAAGTGCCTCTAAATTAACAAACAATAGAAATCCAGTGAACCATGTACTATTATACGAAAATAGTGGCTATGAGGCTTGCGTGTTAGTACCAGTCTAATCGTGAAGAACCAAAGACTCGTATCGCAAATTTCTTATCGACCAGTGTTCTCAACTTGATTATGAACATGGTAGTTCATCAGTTATTATCACCATTTTTTTTTTCTTCATTGTTTTCGGTTAGTATAAACACTCCTGCCCTGCACATCTTCCGCGCCTACTTGAGGAGTTGCTCCCATCTTTTAGTATGTTATCTCAAATGATTTTTCACTTCTAATAATACCTCAATATGTTCCTTTTTATATTTTCTCAGGATCAAGAAACTAATAGACTTGGAAGCCATGTCGTTGTCGCGCCTACAAGTAGTCGTGCTTGACATGCAAAGAGATACCAAGTCTTACTCCTTATTCACACTCCCGCAAGTCAGGTTGGTATTTACAAATCACCCAAATTTAACTTGTTAATGTTCTCGACATCATCTCTTAGATCTTTTTCGTTTTATATCTTTGTTTGAACTTTATTTGCTCTTCGCAGCACCGAATTCTGGGACTTGTATCGGAGTCATCTGGAGCCGAAGGTTCTTTGCGGTGACACGAGGATCTGTTTCTATGGCGCGGTACGGGAGAAGGACGTAAACAAAGCGCTTGCATCAGCTGAGTAGTTATCGACGAGTACAACCATGATCACAACGTCAAGTGCGGCGCATCAAATCCATCTCGGTAATCGACAAACACTGCAAAATCTTTTCCTGAGCATGCTTTGTTTTTATCTAAATGTTCTTAAGTGAAAAGAGCAAAAAAAAGAAAAAAAAAAAAGAAATTAGGCATCGTTTCTTGTGGTGAAGTTCTTAGTCTTGTAACGTCAATGTTGCTGAATTCAATCATAGAAGACCCCCTCAACTATAGGCAATTTTGAAATAGGCCCCGCTAACGATCTTTCTCTTATGGGGCACTGTAATTTCTATTTATTTTGATTTTAGTAATTTTAGTCAATTGAATGATTTGTTAAAATTAAGAGCTCTACTAGCGGTTTGTTGTTGAGTATTAGTAAAATTTACGCTTCACAAGATTGAATAGTTAAGAGCAATGAAATTTGACGGAATGATTTATCAATTTAACGATTATTTTAATTGAATCGACAGAAATAATTCATGTGTTGATGTAAGAAAAAGGGGGTGTATCGCTATAAACTTTTAAACATTACGGATTTATCTAGTTATCCTTTTTATGTTTTTTACTTTTCTAAAGAGAGTCCATATATCAACTGTTATGCTGTTATTTTTCTTGACATGATCTGAACCTAATCCGATCTACCAATTTATGTTCTTATTCAAAGTTTAAATTTCATGAAATAGTGGTGCAATTTATTTTTTAAAACTGATGTTATTTTGAAAATAATAATAATAATAATAATAATAAAAGGTATATGTATCGGAGTCTGAATTCTGAAATTTATTTTATATTAAATTTTGAGCAACATTGTAGGTAGGAAAAAAAAAAGTGAAACATGTGGGTATATATCGGTTTGCTTAAACGGGTAATTTGCTTCGGCGTTCACCAATTTCCCTCTCTCAATGCACAATGTGGCTATCACAATTCACAACTGGGGCGTCAACCAGCCGAACTCAGTCTAGCTCTAGAACTTGCTAGTGAATAGTAAGTTAGAGTGTTAGCACTATTACTTTTTAAAATATTTTAAAAAAAATTTAAAAATTAAAATTTTAATCTATAAAATTTATTAATAAAATTTATTAAATATAATTTTTTTTTTTTACATTTGAGTTGACCTAATATTAAAATAGTATATATATATATATATATATATATATATAGAGAGAGAGAGAGAGAGAGAGGGAGAGAGAGAGACTAGAATGCTATTAATGGCATCAAGTTATTGGTGCTATTAAGTTTTTAACCGTTGAATTAAAAGATGTGTGTTTGAGATGATAGTCGGTCCCTTGGGTTTAATGGTTGGTTGGAAAAGTAGTAAAATCTAACGGGTGAAAATAATCAAAGAGATTGATCTAAGGGTAAAAAACTTAATAGCACCAAATGCATGGTGCTATCGATAGCATAGTAGCCGGACTATATATATATATATATATATATATATATATATATATATATATATATATATATATATATATATATATATATATATATATATATATATATATATATATATATATATATATATATATATATATATAATTGAGCTCCTATATTTTAAAAGTACTAAGTTATTGACGTTTGTAAGTTTTTAATCTTTGGATGAAAAGATGTGTGACTAGGATAATAGTGGGCCCCTTGGATTTAGTGGATGGTTGGTGGAATAACATATCTAAGGAATAAAATTAGTCGATGGGTTAGATTTAACGGTGAAAAACTTACAAGCACCAAGTGCGTGCTTGGTACTTTTACAAGTATAGTAGCCGGACTCATATATATATATATATATATATAGAGAGAGAGAGAGAGAGAGAGAGAGGGGGGGGGGGAGAGAGAGAGTAGAGCTTATATGCTTTTAAAAGCATAAACGCATTTATGCTTGTAAATTTTTTATCATTGGATTTCTATTGGAATTTGCGTTTTTTATTTTATCGTTTTCTCTCTTTTTAGTTGATTTTACAAAAATACAATCCCAATACAAATCCAATGATAAAAAATTCATAAGTATGGATGTGCTTATACTTTTAAAAGCATATAAGTATATATATACTTTTAAAAACATAGAGAGAGAGTGAGAGAGAGAGAGAGAGTCAGTTAGGCTGAAATACTATTAATAATACCAAGTCATTGATACTATTAAATTTTTAATTGGGGCAATTTTCTATATACCCCGAAAAATTTCTCCGTTTTTAGATTTACCCCTCTTAGAAGGCTAATATTAAAACTACCCTTCTTACATTCCAACTTCGTTCTAAAATACCCCTGAAGTTAAACTCTGTTAGTGTACCGTTTGGAGCTGCCGTTATCTATGTGAAATTACCATTTTGCCCTTTCAAATATACCCTTCTACCATAATCAACTTTTTTTATGTACTTTTAAAATTTTCAATAGTTTTGATAGATAGGGACAAAATAGGTATATCTGATAGTTTTCAAAATTAATTTAACAAAGGAAAACGGTAGGGGTATTTTTAATAACGGTGGAATGTATGAAGGGCATATTGGAAAGAAAAAAATAAGAGGGGTAAATCAGATATTTCTTCAGATTTCAGGGGTACACAGGCAATTATCTCTTTTTAATTCTTAGATTAAAAGATGTCTGGTTGAGATGATAGTGGGCCCTTTGGGTTTAATAGGTGGTTGGGAAAATAGTAAAATCTAACGGATGAAAATAATCAAAGGAGTTGATCTAAGGGTAGAAAACTTGATAGCACAAATAATTTAGTACTATTAATAGTATTGTAGCCGGACTATATATACATATATATATATATATGAATTGAGCTCCTATTTTTTTAAAAAGTATCAAGTTATTGCTGCTTGTAGATTTTAGTATTTGGATGAAAAGATGTGTAGTTAGAATAATAGTGGACCATTTGGATTAAGTGAGTGGTAGGTGAAATAAAATGATCTAAGGGATGAAATTAGTCAAAAAAATTGATCTAACGATAGAAAACTTACAAGCACCAACAAGCATTGTGATTTTTTTAACATTAGATTTGCATTGAGATCCGTACTATTATACTTTCTCTTTTTATTTTTTTTAGTTAATTTTACAAAAATACAAATCTCAATACAAATCCTATTATAAAAAAGTCACAAACATAATTGGACTTGTATTTTTAAAAACTTGATAGCACCAATTGCTTGGTGTTATCGATAATATTCTAGCCGGACTCATATATATAGAATTAGGCTAGAATACTATCGATAGCACCAAGTCATTGGTGCTATCAAGTTTTTAGCCTTTGGATTAAAAAATATGTGGTTAAGATGATACTGGTCTCTTAAGGTTTACTAGGTGGTTGGTTGAATAGTAAAAATCTTAGGGGATCACTATAATCCCAACCGTATATCTTTTCATTCAACGACAGAAAACTTGATAGCACCAATTGCTTCGTGCTCTCGATAGTATTATATATATATAGAGAGAGAGAGAGAGAGAGAGTACGAGCTCATTTATGATAATAAATTTTTTATCATAAAATTTATATTGAAATTTATATAATTATATTTTTTCTCTTATTTCTTAAATATTTTTATGTACAATTATTTTTTGAGTAAGACTGTTCTAAACCAGCGCACCTCGTGACGGGTCGACCCATTTTTAATTTTTTTATTTTTAAAATTTGTTTAAAACAATTTAAATGAATTTTGAATTTTATATTTGAAATCTCTTTAGGAGGCCATTTTAACACCCGTTTATCAATCTTCAAAAATTAAAAAACCGGAGAACCCGCGCAATAATATTCGATGCGACCGTTGCGACCATTTCGAATCCCGCATTCAAAATCGGAACCCTACTCCACCGCCCACCACCCGTTCGACGAAATTCCCCAGCGATCCTTCCCCCTCCACCTCCTCCGCTCCGGCGATCCCTCCGCCGTCGCCGTCGCCGTCGCCGCCGCTCGCCGGAGCTCCTCCGCCGCCGCCTCAGACTCGCCGCGGCGGCTCCACGCCCTACTCGTCGCCTCGGGTCTCGCGTCCTCCTCCACCATCGTCTCCAACGCCCTCATCAACGCCTACGCCAAGTCCGGGTCGCTCCCCCTCGCCCTCGCCCTCCTCGGCGCCGCCCCCCGCCGCGACGTCGCCTCCTGGAACACCGCCCTCTCCGGGTTCACCAATGGCGCCGATGCTTTAAGATTCGTGCTGCGGATGGCCCGCGCCGGGGTCCGATTCGACGCCATCACCTTCACCACCGCCCTCACCTTCGCCGCCGATATCCGCGAAACCCTGTTCGGGCTCCAGCTCCACTCCCTCGTACTAAGATCCGGATTCAAAGCCGACACGTTTATCGGGAACGCCATGATTATGGCTTACTCGAGAAGCGGCTTATTAGACAACGCACGTAGGGTGTTCGATGAAATGCCGATGAGGGATTTGGTCTCGTGGAATGCGTTGATCTGCGGATACAACCAAGAAGGGGACTCCGGGTTCGAGGCGATTATGGCTTTCCGTCAGTTGGTGAGAGAAGGCGAATTGAGGCCCAATCGGATATCGGTTGCGAGCGTAATCCCGGCTTGCGGACTCGAGGGTTTGGTCGGTTTCGGATCCCAAATTCACTGCTTTGCGGCTAAACTGGGGCTCGAGGCCAATGTTTCGGTGTCCAATGTTCTTATGTCTATGTACTACAAGTGTGGTGCTACCGATCGCGCTCGAAGAGTTTTCGAAAACATGATTGAAAAGGATGTGATCTCGTGGACTACTATGATCTCTATGGATTCGGAGAACGCCGTTTCGTTGTTTACCAGCATGAGGCTAAATGGGGTTTGGCCCAATGATGTCACTCTTGTTGCGTTGATCTTTGCCGTGTCGGCTGATCGTATGCTAAAAGAAGGCCGAATGATTCACGGGATCGCTTTTAAAACCGGTATTTCCGCAGAAATGAATGTTTCGAATAGCCTTATCACCATGTACGCGACGTTGAAGTGTACGGAGGATTCAACAAAAATATTTGATGGAATGCTCGATAGGGAGGTTGTCACGTGGAACGCTTTGATTTCGGGCTATGCGCAGAACGAGCAATGTGAAGAGGCTTTGGATGCTTTCTCTTCTTTGATCTTTCACTTGAAGCCGAATCAGTATACATTCGGAAGCATTCTCAGTGCGATCACCGTCGCCCAAACCGTGTCCTTAACTTATGGCCGGATGTGCCATTGCTATATAATAAAGCTAGGGCTAAACACCGACGAGTACGTCTCCGGCGCCCTAATCGACATGTATGCTAAGCGCGGCAGCATCGACGAGTCTCGAAAGGCATTCGACGAGACAACCAACAGAAGCCTTATCGGATGGACGGCGATAATTTCAGCCCACGCAAAGCATGGAAACTACAATGAAGTAATGAATCGCTTTGAGGAAATGATTACCTCCGGCATAAATCCCGACGAAATTGTAGTCCTCGCGGTTCTTACGGCTTGCGGGTGCAAAGGGATGGTAGATACGGGGCGAAAGATCTTCGACTCGATGATAATCAAGCGAAAAGTTGAGCTTTGGCCCGAGCATTATGCGTGCATGGTGGACATGTTAGGGAGAGCAGGGAGATTACTCGAAGCGGAGGAACTTATAAAGCAGATGCCGAAAGTACCGAAGGTCTCGGCATTGCAAAGCTTGTTAGGGGCTTGTAGAGTTCATGGCAATGCAGAGATGGCGCGAAGGGTCGCAGAGATTTTGATGGGTATGGAGCCATCAGAATCAGGAACCTATGTTCTGATGTCGAATATTTACGCTGAGAAGGGGGAATGGGAGAATGTGGCGAAGATTCGGAAGGGAATGAGAGTGAGAGGAGTGAAGAAGGAAGTAGGGTTCAGCTGGGTCGATGTCGGTACTAGCGATTCGCTGCAAATGTATAAGTTTTCGTCAGACGATATGACCCATCCCATGGCGGAGGAGATTTATAGAGTCGTCGATAGTTTAGGGTTTGAGATGAAACTTTTGGAAAGTGATATGGAAATGCAAGTGAACTCCTTATTTGGTCGTGGCTGAGTTAAAAGTTGATTCATTGGGCTTTTAACAATCTTATGATCATAATCATGATCATTTTTTTAGTACTATACGAAGTTATGATTGGATATATGAACCATAGATCCAAATAATAATAACTAGACATAAGAATTTTGAACTGGTGGTTTGAATTCGATAAATTATTATTACTAGCGGATCGCATCAAATCGTTACATTCGGTATCGAAGCTGATTTATCATATTGGGCTAATGAGGATATCACACATTAGATGAAAATGAAATTATAATTAGATATGCAAGAAATCATGAATCCTAATAATAATAACTGAGCTTAATAATTTTGGCCGATAAATTTAGCTTAATGAATTATTATGATTAGTAAATCGAATCGGTACATTTGATATCGGAGTCGATTTGCCAGCCAAAACTATAAAATAGGTCTCACATCGCGGAATGATCTTAAACTATGTGTGTTCAAAAAATTAGAAATATAGAAAATACTACTTGTGCATCTCTTTTGGGGTGTACATTCATTCCACACTCCACCCATCTTATAGGCAAAAATGTAGTGAGGGATCACTTCACAAATTATGAAGTGATTTCGAAAAAATATAATAGTATATCATACAACAATCATTGACAGTGATATTATATACTGGTCCAGTGCAGCATCAAAATTATATATCAATGACTTGTAGTGTGATTCGCAGCACATTGTACCGTTCGTTAAGTTCAGTGACTTTTCCTATGATTCGAAGAAGCAGTTCTCAAAGTTGATAGTATCTCACGAATACACGGAATATTTCTTACTAATCAAGCCCCTAATCGTTGCGTTTCTAGTAAAGGATCTGCATAAAGAATATGCACAAGTGCGCCTCACCATTCGCACTAGAATTCGAAGCTTCCATATTTATTCCCCTTTTTTTTTTTTTTGACTGCGCAATCTCAAACATTTGTTCTCTGCCGTTTTTCAGAGCACAAATTCATTTAATTAAGGCCCGTTTGGTTAGGAAATAAAGGAAGAATAACCCCTTTATCTCCCAATTCTTGCCTATTACCGAGCAAAAAAATTCTGAGATAAAATTTTTTTTATCCCTTTCTTAACGGATTATCTGAAATAACCCGTTAAGCACTATTCCCTTCCCTCTTGGAATAGAATTTTATTCCAAGGACAGTGAATAAAATTTTACTTTATAATTTGCTGTTATGTAAACTCAGATTTTTTAAATTTACAGTTTACTATACTATCTGAAACTTGAATTTTGCATTTACTAAAATATACTATAAAATCAAAAAATATTCTTTTTTTAGGTAAGATATAATTTATTATTTATAATTAAATTGCTTCAATTTTAATATAATAATTAAATTAATTTTTTTATAAAAAAAAATAAGGGCAAAATTGATATTTTTATAAAAATTCTATGTTATTTTTTCACTATTCTCTAGTATTCCATAATTTTAACCAAACACAATATTAACTATTCTAGAAAATACTAACTTTTCAACCAGAGGCAATTTAACTTTCATACTTGATTATTCCGAAATAGCAAACTATCCCAGGTATAAAAAAATTTATACCTCTTAAATTTATACCCGAACCAAACGGGGCTAAATAGTGAATTATTTAGTGCCCACTTTTGCTTTTGCTTTTGCTTCTGCTTCTGCTTCAGCAGCAGCAGCAGCAGCAGCAAATATTTTGACAAAGACATCTACTAAGACAGCTAAATTGAGAAGCAAAAAATAAGATTCAAACCCAAAAGCACTAAGTTCCAATTCAATACTAACTAACTCAAACACAACTAAGCAGATATTAATATAGCAATTGGAGAATAGCGCTATTAAGACCGCACTTCATAAAATAACACCGTTTGGTACAACATAAGCTAAAAGGATGGTAACAAGCACTACATAAAATAAACACAGTCAAAAACAAGTTCATGGTTTGAACTGAATCAAGCAGCTTGTTCTCAAGTTTAAGAATCAAATAATAATAAATAATTAATAAATAAATAAATAAATAAAAACTAGGCGGAAGATAACAAGGCTAAATCCAATCTAAAAATCTGGGCCCTCTTTTTTAACTCGTGAATTTTCTTATACTTAAGAAGCACAAGCAAACTACCATCACTTGTTTATCATAGAACTAAGAAAGCTTCTCAGAAAAGCCACTCCATCATCGTCATAACCATCAACTTGAAAACCATAGATTTAGTTTTATAAATAAGTTCCTACAATATACTAATAATACCAAATTTAGTCGAAGAACTAAGTTGCAGTTTAGCAAAAAAAAAACACTAGCAAAATCTTAAAAGATTGTACAAAGTTTAAAGCAGAATCCATGAAAAGCAATCTTTCTCTGAAATGCACAACATAGTTTGCTCAACTTTTTAAAATATAAAGTGTGCGATTCATGACCGAACTGAATTATAAATACTAACTAGAAAAATACTTTCGAAATTGTCCGCTCCAAAACTTGCCTTGTGAATGAGCAATGCTCAACGATTCGCCTTTGCAACACGCTCAATCTCATCCTTCTTCTTAATAGCATAGCTTGAAAAAAAAAAAAAAAAAAGAACAAAAAACAAAACAAATTACGAAAAAGAATGCACAACCAACAGTGAAGAATTTCATGTCTGGTAATACTTAAGATGATAGGAACAATAGTAGAGCCAAACGCATGAGATGACTATATCGCATCAAATCGCACATTTAACAAAATTATGGGTTGTAATGAGAGCGAAGTGTTTGGGGTAAACTCACCGCGTCTTTATGATGCGACAAAAAGGTTTCAAGCGTAAGATTGTATGTAATAGATAAAAAGGAGGCAAATAAAAGTATCAAGAGGTCAAAGTAATAACATTAATCCTCGAAAGACCAACTTAGACTTACTCCTTGGCATCAAAGCAACTGATGGTAAAGTTTCAAAAAATGCTACAAACTATTTAATACCGAAGTAATGAGTTATTAAAAAAAACTACAACCAACATAAGAGTGATGCCCAAGGGATTAGAAGTAATTAATTGTCTGCACTGGACTCTTCTTTGCTCAATTATATAAACAAATCAAAATTAGCAGCTAGCTAAATAATAATCACAGAGGGACCCAAGGTGGTAATCGAATGTACTCAGTACTATCAGAGGTGGTCAAGGAACCAACCATATTTGCAAAACATTTTGTTACGTGGGCACATCGGTTTATGGAAAAACAAAAATTGAATAATAATACAAAAGTAAAGCTATTAAATAACTCATGTCACTAGGAATTAGAACATTAGGCTGGAGAATAGAGAGGCCCATATTTTCTCCATAAAGACATTCGTATTTAGAAAGATGCCATTCATATTTAACTCGAAATAATATAAATACTACCCAAAGTAAAGATCCTATTGAAACAAAAGGAAACAAAAATAGTAATAATATGAGGGGAAAGTGAAAAGCAAAAGCACATATACCTGTTTGAAGAGCCCTTGGCTGCATTGATTAGCTCATCAGCAAGGCACTCGGCGATGGTCTTGATGTTTCTGAAAGCACTCTCTCTGGCACCTGTCGTCAGAAGGTATATAGCCTGGTTGACCCGTCGGAGGGGAGAAATATCAACGGCCTGCCGCCTAACAACACCGGCGGACCCAATACGAGTGGCATCTTCCCTCGGCCCACTACAGATGGAGCAAAATATAATCAGCAGTAGAAACAGTATACTGAGCAATGTCTAGCATACAGATTGGCTAGAGAAAGATTATTGAAAATAAATAAACCAATAAGCATTCATAACATAGTAGTTCCCTAGTAACACGACCTACATAACACATGAGTGAACTTTAAGAGGCCACACGAATAATACTGTCAGATATTGTCATTAGAACAGCAGACTGAAATTTCAAACAGCAGATAATTACCAAATCTATGGCCTTCATTCTTCAACGGAATATGGATATGTGGTTATGTTTATTTGATCAGTGCCAAGTCAGAGGCATTTGACGAGCTCAGTAAAATATATGAAAGAAGCTTTGGACTTCATCGCTGGGGCCGATGCCTCAAAATTGTTAATGCTATTCATTTCAGATAGACATGGAGTACTAAAAGTTCCAATTAGCAATAATTTTAACCCTAAAAGGCTGCTCTCCATAGCAAAATGCAATACTCCACAACTTCACCAGTAAAATGTTTTTCACTCGAATTCCATTTCTGGGTTTCCAATAAAATCTGAACCAAACGTTTACAAATTCTATGTTTCAAATTGGTTTGCTATTCTGGATAGTCAAATAATTCACCTATTAATGACGGCATCCACAATTATTTGGATTGGGTTCGCCTCAGTCAACAGATGAATGATCTCCATGGCATGTTTGACGATGCGAACAGCCATTAGTTTCTTCCCGTTATTGCGGCCGTGCATCATCAGAGAATTGGTCAGCCTCTCAATAATGGGGCATTGGGCCTTGCGGAACCTCTTCGCCGAATATCTTCCAGCTGTGTGAGGAAGATAGGTAGCATGCTTGGTCGAAGTCACACCGATGTAATCAGCAAGAGAAATGTCGGTCACCTGCAAATATATATTTAATTAATGCGTAAAACAGTGTCAAAGCAAGTTCCAAGTGCAAACAGGACGGTAGAGAGCTACTGACACAAAAAATAAACCACAAAAATCTAAAATTATTTTTAAACTTTAGAAGGTTACACCAGTATTTAACCCAAAAATCTAAAGAGCTTCTAATACTTGCGGCGTCAGAATCTACAAAAACAAAAGAGACAATGTTCACAAAATTAGCTCAGGTTTCGTCGCAGTATTCGAGTACTCACAAAAGTGATTCTGAGATGCTCAGAAAAGTTAACCACCCTACGTGATGCGTTTAATCTTCAATTTCAGCATTCATTAACATAAAGAAATACTCAATTTTCCATTTCTTCTCAAAGTGCTTAAGAATAGCTTGAGGCTCATAACACATAACATTGAATTTCCTTGCATAAAAAGGAGTTTAATACATCAAACACAAAGCAAATCACAAAAGGCAAATAAAATTAATAGATTGTCCATTCATTTCTCTACTATTTCTTGAACAACCAATCGAAAGATCTACCATTACGATCGCCTACACCCTAACATCAACAATCCAATGATATAGCAAAATCAACCAAAAACACAACCAAAACCCTAATAATTAAGCAGGTCGCTCCAAAATCAAGTTAATCTCAACAAATCTAGGAGCACATCAAAAACGTATATCAAACTACACAGATCCCAAAGATCGTAGCCACAAAATAGAGACCCAAAACCCTAGAATCTAGAGATGTCGGAAAAGAGAAGGAGATGAGAGTTGGGGTGGGGAGGAGAGATCGAATCGTACGGCGATGTCATCGAAGGCCCAGCGATTGAAGAGCTTCACATCCTGATCCGTCGCCATTGTCGCCGCCGCCGAGAGAGATGATGAGCTCGCGAGAGGAGGAGGAGGAGGGAGGAGGAGGGAGGAGGCGAAAGCGAGCGTGGCGGCGCCCAAAACCCTAATTTGCTGTATTTATATACATGCATCGGTTTTCTTTTTTTTTTTTGTTTTAACGGGTGAGTGCTATCCGGTTCAAACAAAATTAGTGAACCGGACCGATTTGGATGAAACGGTTCATCTCAAATTTTCTGTATAAAATTCAGTTTGATTCTATTTTAAAACATTAAAATTCAAAAAAAAATTGAATTAATATAATTATAAAAAAAATTAGTAATTTAATATATATATATATATATATATATATATATATATATATATACGTCTTAAATTTAAAAAACTGTGCATTAGTCTTGAATAATAATTAAATAATTAGATATATTAATTATTATTATCTTTAAATTGAAGATATTTGGTATAAATTTAAAAGATTTAAATTAAATAAAAATATTTTATTGAAACCAAAATAAACCGAACCGAGCCACCCAAATTAATTTAGTTCGATTCGATTTGGTTCGGTTGGTTCATACTTTTAATTTGGTTCGCTTTGATTTTAAAAAATATCCAAAACTGAATCGAACCAACTGAGGTTCCACCCTTCCCCTTTTAAGCATACTAGTTCTTGAACAATTTAAAATTAGATAGAAGTCCATAAATTTATTTGAGCAATGCTATTCGTACATTCCATCTATTTGGAGTGAACGATATACATCCCATTTATTTTAGAATGAAAATTTTTTTACTGTTCACTTTTTTAATTCACCACACCCTGAAATGAGTGGAGTGTAAGATGTACATTCCAAAATACCATTAGTATTTTCTAATTTATTTAAAGAAAAATGTTACTTGTATATTCTAAATGGAATGTATGATAATTTCATATGTATCTTTTGAAAATTTTAAAATTATGGATTCATCCTTATAAAATTTTAATTATAAAAAATATCACTAAATCTCCAAAACATTTAAATTTATCTCTACAAGTTGACTACTGTTAGTTGATCGTTAAAACCTCTATAAAAAATATTTCTAAAAACTTCTTTACAGTTGGTCAACTAATAGAGAGAAAAATATTTACCACCAATGCAACATTGGAGGGGTACTTTTGATATCTAAAACTCTATATATATAATATGTAATTTTATTATTTTATATGGTCATATATGTAATTCATTCTTTTTGATATAGAGCAATGCTACTTGTACACCTCAAAAAAGGTGTACATCACGGATTCTATCCATCCAAGGTTGGGGGTTGTTTTTTAAGGATCACTTCATAAATTATAAAGTGATCCCTCACCACATCCCATTCATTGGATAGGTGGGATGTGTGATGCATGTACACCTCTTTTATAATGTACAAGTAACATTTTTCATTTTTTTTTTTAAGGTGACTCTACACACATACACTCTTTTACGTCCTGAGTCATCTACATTTATTTTGAAAACACAACGAAAGTTCTTTTGGAAGAAATAAGACTCGGAATATGAGCAAACCCGTAATACGAACAGAGTCTCTCCAATACGTTCACAATATTGGAATACAAAGCAACGCATATACAACTCATAGATCATCGTACATGCATACATATACAAACTACACCATTCAACACGTATACAACTCATAGATCATTGTACATACGCAAACTACACTATTTACTTATAACAATGAAAACTGAGGTTATAAGAATTAAACCAACTATTACAATCTTCCCAGCAAATACAGTGTTAACTATGATTAAAATACTTATCACAATCCATCTCGAGTAAAAGATAATTAACATACACTACAACAAAATTATACTATAGCGACACTTTTAAGTATTTCTAAAATCTAAAAAAAGTGTCACTGGCAAAAATACCAACACTTATTGTTAGTGTTGCTATATGTGTCGTCGCTAGGGTGTATAGCGACACATTTTTTGTAATGTGTTCCAAAAATATGTCCCTATAATCTAATTTTGAATGTAGATGGAATATAAATAGCACACTTATAAAAAAGTGTCACAAGCATATGTCCCTATAACCTAATTTTATTGTAGTGATAAATCTAGGACCAACTAGCTATCCAAATCCACAAATACATGATAAGATAACCAACATAAGAGAATAATCATCTAACCTTAATTAGTTAAATCCACCAAAATATAACAACTATATTTCCAAAACAAAAGTCCAAGAGTAGTAGTGTTGGTTTCCTAGGTGGCTCTAACTAAGCATGAGCCTCACAGTGTCACACACAATGTGCTGAGTCCCACCATCCAAGTTACATTTAAAAACTAGAGATAAGAAACAGATTAAATATTTCTAAATGAGTACAGTGAGGTGACAAAGGCAAGATCATGATAAGTTTGACAATAAAATTACTGCATGAAGGCAAATATCAATATAACTTAAGAATGTGCCATACATTAGCATAAAACTAGTCCATCAAGTATCAAAACCCAATCTATGCCAATTATCGTATAGATCTTAGGCTGGTTATTGTCATATAGATCTTGGGTTCAACAAGCGCTCTATATCATATCATACAGATCTAAGTTCGTAGGTCAACTCTAGACTATTTTTTTTAAAAGAACACTATCAGCTCACACGGTTGATCATAATAATATATTGGTATTCGTGAAATGCACAGCGAGTGGTGGCAATCACAATGCAATATGCTCAAGAGTTTCTCAATCCAATGTCCAACCAATGGCAAAAAGCTGAGAGAATTCCCATAAAGTATCAATAAACCGAAATAGAGTTTATGATCACAATATGTCCAAAACCACATAGTAAACCACCACACTGTATATCTCAAGTGTCAACGGAGTATAAGAATAATGTATACTGTAATTTCAAGTAGAGAATCACAACTGATATGAAAAGTAATCAGATGATCATCCAATAATCTCAACCATAGGTGATAAGCAGGTATAGAATTGATCTACGCAACAGATATGAATCATCAAGTGTAAAAAAAAATAACTAAATAGATCTACTATATCGGTATTCGGATCAAAGCATCAACATATGCTCAACAAACATAAGTCCTTGACTCGACCAACGTCGAATATGTATCACCTGAATCTAAACAGAGTACACCAGTGTCACATTTGGCCTATATATGTGTCCCGACACCATACAATAAGTTTAGATCATGTCACGCCCCAGGGCGCCGATTTGGTCAACTCCGGCAAAGGCACAGACCCCCGCTGAGCGGGCAGGCATCACTTAACCCGAACGGAATGACCGGTTACTTATGCATGCCTCAAACTGAAGCAAGGAGATACACCTAACATTAGAGTATGCTATAGGATAAAGAAATATAAAGAAAAACTCTTATTCGTAGCCATCGATTCGGTACAAAATATTACAACAAAAGCACTTGGCTCGCCAAAACAACTAACACTCTACTAGGCTACAAAAGTTGAGGACAACATAGCTAGACCGCTGGTACTTCTACTCGGCCACGCTTTTTTCGCGGTCCCGTGCCTGACCGAGCGAACCAACATCTGAAAAAGAGTAAACCAAATGGAGTGAAAACTATTAAAAATTTCTAGTGGTTGCAACAACCAAGAAAAAATGTTCTATACTTACTTGGTCTACATGAGGCATCAATAAACAGATAAGGTAGATACAACCAAATAAGTGTAGAAAAGCAGTAATAAGTCAAGATACTTAGATGCCTCACTCACCAACTCACGAGGCTCATCTTACTAACAAGTAGCTCTGGCTCGGATGTGCCGAGCACGGTACTAGCCTTCGCAATAGTCGAAGGGGTCTCACTTACCCTGATTGATTGACCTGTACGAACACCGAGTGGAAATCGATTGCTCAAACTGCTCTCTTATTGACTACCTGAGACATATAGCGTCGGAGAGTCGAGGGGTGCTCGGACTACTCTCCACCTAATTTGTCCATAGGTGCTAAGTGGGGAGTCAAAAGATGTCGCACTACATCACCTAGTTAAACAATCATGCCGCCAAGAGAGCCGAGTCCTGCTCACGTTGTTCTCAATGGACTATGCCCGCAATACGTGCGGCGCTTGGAGAATCGAGACCTGCTCATGTTGTGATACCCCAGGATTTGAAATATGTCATATATATGAGATATAATAGGATTAAACCACTTAACCCGCTGTAGTGCACCGATTTTCGCTAAAGTGGTAAAGTGCAGATAAGATACCCATAGCATGTTTAAAAATGTGATTAAACAAGCTAGAGCAAGCTTGGTTCGAAACAAAAGGCATTTGGACCAAAGTTGAGTTGGAAAGCAAGCTTGGAAAACCAAAGTCTGCAAAAAACTGCAAGTATTGCAAGGCGTATTGGTACCTCAATCCCCACGTACCGGAACCCTATTGAAGGCTAGAAAATCCAACTCTCGGGTTTTGAGGAATCACGGGAGACTATCGGTATTGGACCTCGCGTACCGGTATCAGAGCCCGCGTACCGGTACCTCAGCTCATGTACTGACACTCCAAGCCCCTGACAGCACGTGCATAGTGGTTTAGCCATGGTTAATATGGGGGTTTAAGTGGGGTCCCAGCTTTAAACACCAATTTCACAGCAAAAAGCAATTTCCACTACCCATTCTCATTTCTCTATTCTCTTTCTCTCTCTAGAAGCTTGGGAGAGGAAACCTTAACTTAGATGATTAAAGGGATTAATCTCTTGAGAGGCAAGAAACTTGAAGGAGACTTCCAAAGGAAGTTCTTGGAGTTAGAAGGAGGCTTCTTCTCCATGTTTTGAGGCAAGAATAAGGGGTAAACTTCTAGGCCTCGTTTGGTGAGGGGGTTAAGGGGGGATAAGGGCTTATCCCCCCCGTTTATCCCCAAACGCTATTTCGGGGAGGTGGGAACAGCTAAACCCATCCTTAGCGGGTTATCCTGGAATAACCCGCTAAGGGGTGGGTTTAGCTGTTCCCACCCCTGCGCGGAATAAGTGTTAAACCCGCTGCGACACGGTTTCCGAGGTTCCAACCTTCACGTAGGGCTCTGCTTTTCCTCCATCCAAACCCATCTTCATCCTCAAGCTACAGTACTCCTCACCTCTCTTCCTCCATCGAAGCTCCCCTCTCATCTCTTCCTCTCTCTCCGCAAGCTCCCATCTCTTCCCGCTCACCCTCTCCGCGCTGGCAAGGTTCCTGCTGCGGCACGCTTGCCGAGGAAGCATCCTCGGCCCGCGGGTGGTCTCCATCTCTGCAAACTCCCATCTCCTCCCGCTCACCCTCTCCGCTCGGGCAAAGTTCCCCGCTGCGGCACGCTTGCCGAGAAAGCATCCCCGGGCTACCGCGTCTCGAGCTGTGCCGGCACTACAAGAAAATAGATCTTTTGTGGCCAATATTTTGTGGCGAATTAATGAACTCTACTATATTAACCTTTTCTGTGGCTATTTTCAACGTTTCCTCACTATTAATCTTAACTCAAATTTTCATATACATACCGTAGGAATTTAGTAATGAGCGCCGCTAATTCGATGCAGTATTTGCGGCCATCACTAGATTTTGGCCACAATAATAGTAAGAAATAATTGTGACAAATATTATCGCCACATATTTACTTTTCAATTCACCATTTGTCACCATCGATAACGTTGGGCCACTAAAATAATAATAATTAACTGTGGCGAATTTGTATGGCCACATATTTATTAAAATTTTCGTGGCTATTTTCAACTTGTCTTCACTATTAATCTTAATCAGAATTTTCGTATACCTATGGTAGGGGTGTTTTAATGATCGTCACTAATTCGATGCAGTATTTGCGGCCATCACTAGATTTTGGCCACAATAATAGTAAGAAATAATTGTGACAAATATTATCGCCACATATTTACTTTTCAATTCACTATTTGTCACCATCGATAACGTTGGGCACTAAAATAATAATAATTAACCGTGGCGAATTTGTATGGCCACACATTTATTAAGATTTTCGTGGCTATTTTCAACTCGTCTTCACTATTAATCTTAATCAGAATTTTCGTATACCTACGGTAGGGGTGTTTTAATGATCGTCACTAAATCGATGCAGTATTTGCGGCCATTACTAGATTTTGGCCACAATAATAGTAAGAAATAATTGTGACAAATATTATCGCTACATATTTACTTTTCAATTCACCATTTGTCACCATCGATAACGTTGGGCCACTAAAATAATCATAATTAACTGTGGCGAATTTGTTTGGCCACATATTTATTAAGATTTTTGTGGCTATTTTCAACTTGTCTTCACTATTAATCTTAATCAGAATTTTCGTATACCTACGATAGGGGTGTTTTAATGATCGTCACTAATTCGATGCACTATTTGCGGCCGACAATAAATTTTGGCCACAATAACAATAAGTAATTATTATGGCAAATTTTGTTGCCACACATTTATCTATTCAATTCACTATTGGTAACCGTCGATAAAATTTGGCCACTTAATGTAAGACTCGTGAAATTTAAATGCAAAAGAAACCTAAGTGTTTGTGTACCGGTGTGCAAATTGCAGTTTTCGGGACACGGTCCCCCAACTTACAGATCCGAGTCTGATCTCGATAATCTGAAATCACCAGTGCGACCGTCTCATCGAATTGATAAAAAATGGTGTAAACCAATTTTCGATCTGACGGTCGAATTGTCTCGAAATCAGCGAAGAGTGAAGTGGGGCCCACAACTTAAGTTATGAATAGTAACTGTAATAGTCAGGTTTTTCTATTTTTAAATAAATAGAAAGAAAAGTGAAATTCAGTTTTGGTTCGGGTTTAAAAAGTCTAAAATGACCAGACTGGTCAAACGCCGGTGTGCAACTTGCACAATTTACGAAGCAAAAAGGTTTTTTTTCAATCCAGACATGATCTTGAAAATCCGAGACCACCATTGCGATCGTCTCATCGAACTGAGCGAGATTCATATTCAGCAAATTTCGATCTGACGGTCGGATCTTACAGAAATCAGCGAAGAAGCGGGCGAATATCGCGACCAATGTAACAGTGGCCCTGTGCACAGTACTTTTAAGTGAGTTACTGTAGATGAACAGTCACTGCACCATAAATCATCTTTAGTGGCATTTTCTTGGTGGCTTTTGTAAAAAATGCTAGCAAATAATATGTATTGGTGGCACTTTTAAATAAATACCTTTAATAAAATTTTTTATTTATTTATTTATTTATTTTTTTAATTCGTGTAATTTTAAGATAATTAGCGGCACTTTAATACAAGATAATTGCCACTAATTGAATACCCCGTAAAAGTGTCACCAATAAATATTAAAATTGCCACCAATAAATAATTAAAAGCGCCACCAATAAAAAATCTCTTTAATTATTTTTTTTACGCACGCGGTAACAAAATTCACGCTCGCGCGTAAGGAAAAAAAAAAAAAAAAAAAAAAAAAAAAAAAAATCCCAAACCGGCCTCTTGGAATTAAAAAAATTTCCAACCTGAACCTCTACATACATTAATTAAGGCCTCTTGGAATTAAAAAAATACCCTAAAATTAACCTAGCTACGTACATACATTAATTAATTCATCGCCCAATATTTCTCTATGCCCAAACCCAAGCCTTAATTAATTAACTCCTCTACCCCGCCTCCTCCTCTGCCCACGCCGCCTAATTAATTCATCGCCCAATATTCTTCTATGCCCAAACCCAAGCCTTAATTCATTAACTCCTCTACCCCGCCTCCTCCTCTGCCCACGCCGCAGCCGCCTCCTCCTCTGCCCCGCCTCCTCCTCGGCCACGCTTCCTCCTCTGCCCCGCCTCCTCCTTGCGGCGACGACGACGACGAGTGGGTGACGCTGCCGCCGCCACCTCCTCCTCTGCCCCACCTCCTGTATGCGAATGGGCCAAGTTATATGTTAAGGTGAGGAATAGTTGTGCTTAGTTGCCTAAGTACTACAACAAAAGATTTTACAAAGTAAAACTAGTGACCTAAAACATGTATTTAAGTAGATTTTACTATCTAAGAGTTAAACTTGCTATTTAAATTTCCGTAATGATTTTCTGATTAGTCATTGATTTTTGCTGATAGGTCTATTCATTAAATTAGATAAAATGAAAAGTGACTAGTATTATTTTCTCAGAACAATGTTATAGTGACTGAATATATATGTGCATAAGTGTCATTTTTCCTTCTAACTTTCCTACTTCAATTGATATCCTATATTACTATATTCTTGTAGTTTTGGATATTTATGCCTAAGATCTGCTGTAAGAATATGTGCTATTATTCACTTCCGTACTGTTGTGTGTTGTCTCTTGATTGTTGAGATGCCTGACTTGCTGTGAAGAACATCAAAAGAAATCTATTTGGAAATGATAAAAGTAAAGTGAACGTAGTGCAACCCTTCCTCTTGTCTTCCAGATGTGAGTATGTGGGAGAATTGCTGAGTGTTTTTGCTGTTTATTATTCCATTTTGTCATTGTGATTGTGTTCAGTTAACTTTGCTCAGTGTCTGCAGAATGTTAACTTTATTATACAGCTAGCATTTTCTTAATTGGCTATCTTTATTATAGTACTATCAGGAGAGGCACTTACATATGTATATACATCCATACATATATATATATATATAAATATAAGTACACGAATCTATACATTTACATACATATATTTGTGATTTTCTTTAGTTAACATGGCAGTTTAATTACCTTATATCTTACTTAAACTTGTAAG
Organism: Tillandsia leiboldiana; assembly: GCA_029204045.2. Classification (NCBI taxonomy): domain Eukaryota; kingdom Viridiplantae; phylum Streptophyta; class Magnoliopsida; order Poales; family Bromeliaceae; genus Tillandsia; species Tillandsia leiboldiana. The sequence continues at coordinate 36,281,739 of CM055073.1, read as the reverse complement.
GTAGAGGGAAATTGGAACAATTAATATATATTAATTAGATCAAATTGATCCCATATGCCTTAAATTTTCTGTCTTTGAACCTGCACTACAAAAGTCAACAAAATTTTAGATCCATGCATGCTTGCCCTCTTTCAAATGGGGGATGTTTTCTAAAATTGTTAATCATCATCTTCAGTGAGATTTTAATGTGCCAAAGTGTTGGATACGTTATTCACAAAAGTGCTAAATATTTTTTGTTGTTTCACAGTCTAATAGATTTTTTTTTTTTTCAAATGCAGGATTTGATTACTAGAAGAGAAGCAATCTGTTAACTAATTGCAAGGCATCTTTATTTTGTTTATGACTTAAACATATGTACTTGAAGTATACTGATATTTTTTTATTGTTGCGATAAAATTGATAATCTTTTTTGTTTATTATGGATGTTGAATATATGATACTTCTGTTGAATTAATATTTGGTACTTCTTGAAACGTTATGAAATTTTTTTTTTTTTGTTTTGCTTAGTAAATTTATTGTGTTTGACGTCTTTTGCATGTGTCTATATACCTTTCATAAATATTTGTATTGATATAAGATAATTATGTTGTCTTACTAAATTATCATTTTATTATTAATGCATTAAAATTTTTTATTTTTGTCGGTATTTTTTTTTATCGGGATGTTGAATGTTGATAAGTGGAGTAAAATCCCTACTTATACAATTGATAAGATGGTTCAACTTGTTCATGTAAGTATTTATTAGGATTTTCTCTTTTTACTTTGTTTTAAATAAAATCTTTTATAGTTATTATATTTCTAATTATTTGTTTATTTGTTTTTGTTCTTTTTATATTTATTAGCAATATATTTTACTTTTTTGATAAAATAAATAGATAATATATATGCATAATTATTATCATTATTCTTTTTTATTCTACAAGACTAAACCTTGGAAGCTCAATATTTCATAGTCGGATCATCTCAAGAATTTCATTTCACTTTTAGGCTAGAATTTTTATTATCTTTATTCTAATGTAAACGATTAACTGTTAGCTTATTTTGATTATGTCAGTTGAACATATATTTGATTTCTATATTTTGTTGAACATATCTTGATTATTGTGATTGATATTATGTTTAAATCCTGATTGAGTAGTATTCAACTATTATTGTGCAGCAATAATATGTAAAATTTATTATTTTTTTTATTTAAATTAGTACTACAAATTTTCTGTGGCTAAATAATAAATAGCCACAATATATGTAATTTGAAAACTTTACCGTGACTGGAACAATATTTGGCCACAAAATGTGATGTAAATATAGTGTGGCCAAATATTGTTCCAGTCAAATAAATTTTGTGGCCACTATATTTAATTTCGCCACTATATTTACACTACATTTTGTGGGCAATATTGTATTTGGCCATAAAATGTGTGGCATTATGTGCGACCATCAAATAAATTTGTCACAATACTTTCAACATTATTTGTGGCCGACTACTTAATTTCGCCACTATATTTATACTATATTTTGTGGGCAATATTATATTTGGTCATAAAATGTGTGGCATTATGTGTGGCCATCAAATAAATTTGTCACAATATTTTCAACATTATTTGTGGCCGACTACTTAATTTCGCCACTATATTTATACTATATTTTGTGGGCAATATTATATTTGGCCATAAAATGTGTGGCATTATGTGTGGCCATCAAATAAATTTGTCACAATACTTGCAATATTATTTGTGGCCGACTACTTAATTTCGCCACTATATTTACACCACGTATTGTGGCCAATTTAATATTTGGTCATAAATTATATGATGTCTTTTGTGGCCAAAAATAATTTTGGCCACAAAATGTTAGAATATTAATTATTATTTTAATCACTATCTGTAGCCATATGGTAACTTTTTGTAGAGGAGGTTAGAAGTTTTGTGACGAATTCTATCGCCGCAAATGCAGAGTACTTTTTGTGGCGAATTATTATTTTGACCACAATAACCTTTTGTAGCAGTCCTATTGTGGCGACGTTGTGGCGAAGCTAATTTGGCCACAATAAGTATTTTGTGACCAATTTGTCTATTATTGTGGCCATTAGTTTCGCCACAATATGTAAATTTTCTTGTAGTGCGGTACATGCAGAACTTGTTGTTGGCATCGCTGAGCCAGAGCCTCGCCCGCGCCATCATCTTGAGCGGCGCAGGCTGGAACCTCGCGCGGCTCATCTGGCGTCGTCACTGGTCCAGGCGTTCGTGCCGCTCCACCCGGGCGTGGCCCTCGCATCTGACGATGTTCTTGATCTCCTCGGCGTAGAGGAACAGCTCCACCTTCGCCCGCCTCGTGTCATACTTGGGCAGCGCTGCGTCCAGCGAGTCGAAGATCGCCGAGTAGTAGTGCAGCGCCTCCATGAACCTGCAGCACACATTAATCCAACATTGTTAAGAGTTGAAAGATAACCAAAAAAATCTTCTTGATTATAACTACTGAACATGAAACAAGTACGGTCGAGCTCGTAGTTGAGAGCATTGTCCTTATAAATTTGTAAATTAAGATTGCTGCTGTTAAATTAAAACAGCAATAAAATCAGGATCGATCAAACTAGCTAGCAACCAGAATGAATCCCAGCAAATTAATTGCTGTGGCGTCATGGTACTGACCAGGCTGCTGTTTGGAAACAAATTAATTAATTAATTATCCGCTCAATTCTTCTTATTCCTCTATATCCAACCAAATATAATTTTCTCTTATTTCTCTTATTCTTCTTATTCTTATATAATTTACCAAACATAATTTTCTTTAAACCCGGTATAACTCTTAAACCCAACCAAACAAAAATTTACACTAGTTCCTGCTAATACCATAACTTATACCTATCCCCGGTATAACTAAATTTTTTTTATCCCCGAACCAAACGCAGCCCTAGGGTTTTAGCATTTTTGAGTTCTATGGGGTTTAGAAGATACTTATTGATCTCTTATGAGTTTTTATTCCATTTTTAGAGATTTTTTTAGAGAAATGGTGAATCAAGTCCAACTTGTTGCAAGAGGACACAAATGTTAGGGATTTCACCAAAAATGGTGAACTCATCTCTTTTTTCTTTACTTTTCTATGATTTAGAAGTATAGTGTAAGAGTGAATGTATTTAGTAAATGTGTGTATGTGTAAGAATTAAGGTTTAGCCCTAAGTGGCGAATAATGAATTTTTAAGTTTTAGCCTTACATATATGTGAACAAGAAAACCTAGATATAGGTTATCTTTGTATGAAAATGAACTAAGGAGAAACTTAGATCAAAACTTTGTGTGATATGAAACTTAGGAGAAAATCTAAATTGAATTGTGTGGCATTGGATTTAAGAACAATCTAAGTAAAAAGAGAGTGGCATTGAACTTAGGAAAAACCTAAGGCAAACGTATAGAGTATAAACTCTAAATTAAAGCATAGAGTCAATAAACTCTAGGTTAAGTGTGATATGAGAATATAAAGTCAATAAACTCTAGATTGAGTGTGATATGAAAACATAGAGAGAAAAAAAATAAGAATATTTTGATTAATTTTTTAAAAATTCAGATTGAATCTAGGTGGCTTACTTTTGCCAAAAAGGCAAAATCCGTAAATTTTTTATGCAAATTGGCCATTTTAATGTTTTAAAATAGAACCAAACTGAATTTTATACAGAAAATTTGAGATGAACCGTTTAATGAAAATCGGTTCAGTTCACTAATTTTGTTTGAACCGGATAGCACTCGCCCATTTAAGAAAAAAAAAAGAAGAAAAACCGATGTTTGTATATAAATAGAGCAAATTAGGGTTTTGGGCGCCGCCACGCTCGCTTTTGCCTCCTCCCTCCTCCTCCTCCTCCTCACTCCTCTCGCGAGCTCATCATCTCTCGGCGGCGGCGACAATGGCGACGGATCAGGATGTGAAGCTCTTCAATCGCTGGGCCTTCGATGACATCGCCGTACGATTCGATCTCTCCTCCCCACCCCAACTCTCATCTCCTTCTCTTTTCCGACATCTCTAGATTCTAGGGTTTTGGGTCTCTATTTTGTGGCTACGATCTTTGGGATCTGTGTAGTTTGATATACGTTTTTGATGTGCTCCTAGATTTGTTGAGATTAACTTGATTTTGGAGCGACCTGCTTAATTATTAGGGTTTTGGTTGTGTTTTTGGTTGATTTTGCTATATCATTGGATTGTTGATGTTAGGGTGTAGGCGATCGTAATGGTAGATCTTTCGATTGGTTGTTCAAGAAAATAGTAGAGAAATGAATGGACAATCTATTAATTTTATTTGCCTTTTGTGATTTGCTTTGTGTTTGATGTATTAAACTCCTTTTTATGCAAGGAAATTCAATGTTATGTGTTATGAGCCTCAAGCTATTCTTAAGCACTTTGAGTAGAAATGGAAAATTGAGTATTTCTTTATGTTAATGAATGCTGAAATTGAAGATTAAACGCATCACGTAGGGTGGTTAACTTTTCTGAGCATCTCAGAATCACTTTTGTGAGTACTCGAATACTGCGACGAAACCTGAGCTAATTTTGTGAACATTGTCTCTTTTGTTTTTGTAGATTCTGACGCCGCAAGTATTAGAAGCTCTTTAGATTTTTGGGTTAAATACTGGTGTAACCTTCTAAAGTTTAAAAATAATTTTAGATTTTTGTGGTTTATTTTTTGTGTCAGTAGCTCTCTACCGTCCTGTTTGCACTTGGAACTTGCTTTGACACTGTTTTACGCATTAATTAAATATATATTTGCAGGTGACCGACATTTCTCTTGCTGATTACATCGGTGTGACTTCGACCAAGCATGCTACCTATCTTCCTCACACAGCTGGAAGATATTCGGCGAAGAGGTTCCGCAAGGCCCAATGCCCCATTATTGAGAGGCTGACCAATTCTCTGATGATGCACGGCCGCAATAACGGGAAGAAACTAATGGCTGTTCGCATCGTCAAACATGCCATGGAGATCATTCATCTGTTGACTGAGGCGAACCCAATCCAAATAATTGTGGATGCCGTCATTAATAGGTGAATTATTTGACTATCCAGAATAGCAAACCAATTTGAAACATAGAATTTGTAAACGTTTGGTTCAGATTTTATTGGAAACCCAGAAATGGAATTCGAGTGAAAAACATTTTACTGGTGAAGTTGTGGAGTATTGCATTTTGCTATGGAGAGCAGCCTTTTAGGGTTAAAATTATTGCTAATTGGAACTTTTAGTACTCCATGTCTATCTGAAATGAATAGCATTAACAATTTTGAGGCATCGGCCCCAGCGATGAAAGTCCAAAGCTTCTTTCATATATTTTACTGAGCTCGTCAAATGCCTCTGACTTGGCACTGATCAAATAAACATAACCACATATCCATATACCGTTGAAGAATGAAGGCCATAGATTTGGTAATTATCTGCTGTTTGAAATTTCAGTCTGCTGTTCTAACGACAATATCTGACAGTATTATTTGTGGCCTCTTGAAGTTCACTCATTGGTTTATTTATTTTCAATAATCTTTCTCTAGCCAATCTGAATGCTAGACATTGCTCAGTATACTGTTTCTACTGCTGATTATATTTTGCGCCATCTGTAGTGGGCCGAGGGAAGATGCCACTCGTATTGGGTCCGCCGGTGTTGTTAGACGGCAGGCCGTTGATATTTCTCCCCTCCGACGGGTCAACCAGGCTATATACCTTCTGACGACAGGTGCCAGAGAGAGTGCTTTCAGAAACATCAAGACCATCGCCGAGTGCCTTGCTGATGAGCTAATCAACGCAGCCAAGGGCTCTTCAAACAGGTATATGTGCTTTTACTTTTCACTTTCCCCTCATATTATTACTGTTTTTGTTTCCTTTTGTTTCAATAGGCTCTTTACTTTGGGTACTATTTACATTATTTTGATGCTGCGATGTAGTCATCTCATGCGTTTGTTTGGCTCTACTATTGTTCCTATCATCTTAAGTTTTATCTGACATGAAATTCTTCGCTGTTGGTTGGTTGTGCATTCTTTTTCGTAATTTGTTTTCTTTTTGGTCCTTTTTTTTTTTTTTTTTTTTCCTTTCCAGCTATGCTATTAAGAAGAAGGATGAGATTGAGCGCGTTGCAAAGGCGAATCGGTGAACACTGCTCATTCACAAGACAAGTTTTGGAGTGGACAATTTCGAAGGTATTTTTCTAGTTAGTATTTGTAATTCAGTTCGGTCATGAATCTCACACTTTATATTTTTAAAAATTGAGCAAACTATGTTGTGCATTTCAGAGAAGATTGCTTTTCATGGATTCTGCTTTAAACTTTGTACAATCTTTTAAGATTTTGCTAGTGTTTTTTTTCGCTAAACTACAGCTGAGTTCTTCGACTAAATTTGGTATTATTAGTATATTTTAGGAACTTATTTATAGAACTACATCTATGGTTTTCAAGTTGATTGCTATGAGCTTTTCCGAAACAATGTGCTTCTTAGGTATAAGAAGAATTGAGTCTCATAACGCCGCGTATGGTCTTTTTATTTATTAAAAAGACCTTTTGATTCTTAAACTCAAGAACAAACTGCTTGATTCTGTTTAAACCATGAGCTTTGTTTTCGACTGGTTTATTTTATATAATAATGCTTGTTATCATCTTTTTAGCTTCTGTTGTACCAAACAGTGTTGCTCGTTTAAGTGTCGCCTGTTATAACAGTGCTATTCTGGAAGTAGCATATTAATTAATATGCAGTTTATTTCTGGGTTAGAGTTACAAGTTTTTAAAGAGTCTGTTTGGTGATTGTTGAAAAATAAAATAAAATTTTATTTTAATATATTTAATATCTTGAAAAATTTAATATTCTATAAAATTATTATTCTGTTTTTTTTTTTTTTTTTTTTTTTTTACTGTTTGGATCGTAAACTTTAAAAAAATATTCTGTTTTAAATTTAAACTTTCAATACAAAAATTTAAATTTAAAAATATAAATTTTAAATTTTTTAATTTTAAAATTTTAAAATTTTAAATTTGAATTTGAATTTTAAAATTTTATAATTTGAATGTGAAATTTAAAATTTAAAATTTAAAAATTAGAAATTAAAAATTAAAAATATCAAAATTTAAAATTTTATAATATTAATTTTAAGTTTTAAACATAAAATTTTATTATTTTAAAATAATAAATTTAATTTTATAATTTAGAATTTTAAATTTCAAATTTTAAAATTTAAATTTAGATTTTATTTTTTAATTTTTCAAATTTTTATTTTAAATTTTGAAATTTAAAATTTGAAATTTGAAATTTTAAAATTTAAAATTTAAATTTTTGAAGAGAGGCAAAATGCAAAAGAAGGTGAGGGAGGTTGTACGAGAAATGGTGGAATTTTTTTTTTTTTTTTTGCCTGTCTAAGTTTTTTTTTAAAAAAAAAAAAATTTGGAAACACCCATAATAAACTGTAACATTTGCTCTAGGGTTTGAATTGTAATTTTAGTAGTAGATCTCTTTGTCAAATATTTGAGGCGGCTGATGCTGATGCTGATGCCGAAGCAGAGCGAAAGCAAAAGTGGGCACTGCCTTTGATACCGGAACAATGTCTAATAAAGAAGTAAATATTTTAATTTTTATAACAACCTACAATTCTAGGATACAAAGAAATTTGGTGTTTGGTTTGATTTTTTTTTTTTTTTTTTTTAAGATAATTAAAATTTTATTTGATAATTTTATTAAAAATAATAAAGAATAGTACAAAGGATAGATTAATTTTTTTTTAAAATATCAAGATTGTCTTTGTCTATATTTTTCATATATACAGAATATTTAGTATATATACAATAATGCATATAAAAATAATATATTTTATAAAATATAAAATAATTAAAATATTATATATATATTACTATTATAATCATATTATTATATAAAATATTTCAATATTATTATATAATAACATACTTTAATAATAATGTATAAAAATACTTTAAAAATAATATATATAAATAATTAAAGACTATATTTAGAACATTATATATTTAATATATATATTATTTTGTGTAATATTTTATTATATATATATATATATATATATATTATATGGTATATTTTAGGATATATAATATAAATTTATAAAAGTAATAAAGATAATATAACAGCATATAATATAATAGTAGCACGGATAGTTATTATCATAATAATAATAATAATAATAATTGTATATTATAAAATAATATATATAATATAACTATATTTTTACATAACTTGAATTATCTTTAATAGGTTAACTATAGGATGAGAATACTTTTATTCTTCTAAAAAAAGTGGAATAGATGGTTTGATCGGATTCTTATTATTTTGGCGAAATAGTGGGAATAATTTTTTGTTGTAGCTGATTTATTTCAAAATCAAACGGAATCTATGGAGTTAATGAACAATAAAATATGTGCCGTAAATCACACTATAGAAAATAAAAATCATTTCAATTGCAATATAATTTTGATGCTACACTGGACCAGTACATAATATCACTGTCAATGAATTGCTGTATGATATACTACTATATTTCTAATGGACACAGAGCTTAAGATCACCCGGCAATGTGAGATAGCGGGTTTCTAGGATTTAGTGAGTGGATAGAAAAATAGTATAATCTAAAGGGAAGAAATGAACAAAGTGGTAGATTTAACAGCGAAAAACTTAGTAGCACTAAGTGTTTGGTGCTATTGATAGCATAGTTGTCGAACTCTCTCTCTCTCTCTCTCTCTCTATATATATATATAGTTTATATGCTTTTAAAAGCACAAGCATATTTATATTTGTAAATTTTTTATTATTGAATTTGCATTGAAATTTGTGCAATTATATTTTTTTTCTCACTTTTTAGTTGTTGGAAAATTCGGTCTCGGTACCAAATTTTGTGAATCCGCAATTCACTTCGGTACCGTCTAGAGTTGGGATTTCGCAACGAGAACGTCAAATCGAATTTTTACCAAAAATTCGTTCTTTCGACATAACTGGAACTAGCACAACCACAAAGAGAAAAAAATCAAAACAGAAAATATGCGAGTGAAATAAAATTCATTAACCAAGAGAAGAATTACACCGACTCCTTTTCTATATAGAGTATAACCAAGAGAAGAATTACACCGACTCATCTTCTATATAGAGTAGCTTCAACCTGAGTTCTCATATTGAATCTTTCTCATTTTTTTTTTATCTTCTATAAACCTAGAAAACTATGAGTGTGGCTAAATTCTAATCTCCACCACCTCCATGGGTGTGACTACCACCATGAGTGTAACCACCACTATATGGGTGTGGCTAAATTCTAGCCCCCACCGCCTTCATGGGTATTACCATCACCGGTGATATGAATATCATCGTCCAATATAACACCTATGCTATATTTATAGCTTATATAAAAAACTATCTAAATTCTAGTCTAAATAAATTTTTATTCTAATTAATATTTAAATTTTAACAAACTTATCTGTTTAAGATTTAAATATTAATCTTAATCCAACTAGGATTCAACTACAAATCTAATCAAATCCTAACAATCTCCACCTTGATTTTAATTTGTAGTCTTCAATTGCTACACCGAGCTCTCTGCCGCTCCAGCTTGAGTGACTGCTTCTCTGTATGATCTGATCTCGCTTTTGGACCCTTACCTTCGAGTCCAACACGCCTAGCGAGTTCAAATTGTGATCGTCTTTCGTGATCATCGGTAATCCAGTACTTTGATGTTGATCTCTCCTGAGGATCGATAATTTTTAGCTCCGATATCAATTGTTGGGAAATCCAGTACTCGTCTCGGTACCAGATTCTGTGAATCCGCAACCCGCTCTGATACCGCAATCCACTATCCACTCCGGTACCGCCTAGAGTTGGGATTTCGCAGTACCAGATTCTGTGAATTCGCAACCCGCTTCGATACCACAATCCACTCCGGTACCGCCTAGAGTTGGGATTTCGCAGTGGAAACGTTAAATAAAATCCATCCTCTCAATATAACTGGAACAAGCACAATCACAAGGAGAAGAAAACCAAAACAACCAGCACAATCACAAAGAAAAGAAAATCAAAACAGTGAAATAAGATTTATTAACCAAGAGAAGAATTACACCGACTCCTCTTCTGCAATAGAATAGCTTCAACCTGAGCTCTCATCCTGAATCTCTCTTACCCTTCTCTTATCTTCTATAAATCTAAAAGATTATGAATGTGGCTAAATCCTAACCCCACCACCTTTATGGGTGTGATCACCACCATGAGTGTAACCATCAATCACTATATGGGTGTGGCTAAATTTTAGTCTCCATCACCTTCATAGGTATTACTATCATCGTGGGTGTGGATACTACAGTCAAATATAACACCTATGCTATATTTATAGTTTACATTAAAAGCTATTCAAATCCTAATCTAAATAAATTTTTATTTTAATTAATATTTAAATTTTAGCAAACTTATCTCTTTAAGATTTAAATATTAATCTTTATCCAACTAGGATTCAACTACAAATCTAATCAAATTCTAGCAATAGTTGATTTTATAATTGCACAAATCTCAATGCAAATTTAATGGTAACAAATATAGTTTGACTTGTATTTTTTAAAGGATATAAGACGGCAACACGACAAAGACGAACGTGAAGAAGATAGCTAAATCTTAAAATTAAAATAAAAAAAAAACAGAGCAAAAGTTATTATAAGAGGATTAAATTACAGAAATTATAGGAGCTCGGAAACTTATGGTCGAGAGGTCAGAAATCGTCCTCAATTTCGGAAGAGGCGAGTGTCATTAAGAAAGAGCAACGAGAGAGGAGCAAGAAAAGAAAGGAAAGGAGGAGAGGAGATAGAGAGAAAAGGATAGAGTTATAAAATAGAGGGTGAGAATAAAATGTAAAATTAAGTTGGATTAATCTTAGCGACTCATTATTTATTGGGTGTAAGATATACACCCTAAATAAAATTTTATTTTATTTTTAAATAAATATAACTATTCAATGAATGGGATGTGACGAGGAGTTACTTAAAAGACATTTCAATCTTGGATGGATGGGTGTACAAGTAGCATTGCTCTAATAAAAAAAAATCTAAATTATATAAAATCTTTTGTAAAATTTTGCTTTTTAATTTTGCTACTCGACTTTTAGAAATCTATATTTTATCTACTCATAATTACGGAATTATGCAATTATTTCCGTACTGTTACCGTTTCGTAAGTAGTTGAAGGGTTAATGCATGAGCAAGTCTCAGCTTCAATGACTACAGCGATAATACTGCAACGCATCAAATTTATTCACAGAATTACAGAATTACTTACGAAACGATGACGGTAGAGGATAAATGCATAATTTCGTAATTAGCAAGGAACAAAGCGTAAATTTTAAAAAGTAAAAAAAAAAAATAAAAAATAAAATTTTACAGAATTTTTTTTTATAATATAGCCTATAAAAATTGGAAAATGCTAGATGTACACCCCAAATGGGGTGTACATCTTACACCCACCCCATCCTAGGGGTGGGTGAATTCCACTCGTCACATCGAGTGACGAGTGGATGAATACCCACCCTAGGATGGGTGGGTGTAGGATGTACACCCCATTTGGGGGTGTACACCTAGCACTTCTCATAAAAATTTCTGTATCGTTTCGATGTATAATAAAAATATTTTTTTTAAAAAAAAATAGAATGAGTATCTCATTCTCTTATATTGAGACTCTAAATCTTGTATCTAATACAATATTAAAACTAGGACAACAAGTTTTTAGATTGGAATAAGTGTTAAGATTAGGACATAGAGGAAATCACAAGTCTCATCAAATTACCTTAATGAGGTTTTATTGAGGACCTTTTCATAAAAAAAAGTCGCACTCAAAATTGAATATTGGGGCATCAATTATTGAAAACACCTGGCAAATTTTTGCCCAATAAATTTAAACGGTTGTTTGGTATTGATGATTATTTAAATATTAGAGATAATTGTCTGTGTGTTTCTGAAATTTAAAAAAATATTTAATTTATTCTTTTTATTTTTTTCTTTCCAATATATCAATACGTTCCACCGTTATTAAAAATATTTCTACCGTTTCCTTTTGTTAAGTTAACTAGGATTAAATTAGAGTTAAATAATAATCGAAGTTGAAAACTATCAGATATACCTATTTTGTTCTATCTATTAAAACT
>CM055073.1:36242095-36264595 GCA_029204045.2 Tillandsia leiboldiana | reverse complement strand
GGATAAAGTATAAAAGTGGATATCTATATAGTGATTTGGTGTAGTTTAGGAAAAAAAAAAAAAATTGATAATCATAATTTAAATTATATAAAAAAGCTACAATGAAAAATTATATAATTTAAAAAGTTATTAGTTAGGCATTAAGTGGTACCAAAATCAATATCAGAAAAATAAGTATCAAGCATTCTTGGAATAAGAGATTACGAATTTAATTCCCGCATGCTGCGTATGTGTGTAGTTACAGAGGGGGGAGGATTGTTCGCTTAAAGAGACCAACATGCTGCCTTGTCGTGGGAGGGCGGGTTGGATCGAGTCACGTTCAAAATGGTGGAAGCTGAATTGGATCGAGTCATATTCGAAGTGACGTGAATCTGGTCGGACCGAGTCACAATCGATATCTGTAGATTATGTATATGTACGGTTTAAGTAAAATGATTGTGTATTTTTAACAGCTAAAATTTTTAGAATTAATATTAATATACCTAATCCAATTTATGTAATTAAGACATATACAAAGCTCATATGTAAAATTATTTATTTTCATACATATTACACAAACATTAAGTGGTCTAAAAATGAATCTAAGAAAAAAAAGTATTACTTAATATGTAACAAAATTAGTATAATCTAGTAAAATTTATGTGATCTAATATCAATATATAGAAAATTTGATATGAAAAATTTATGAATTTTAAAACCTTATGGCTTAAGTATCAAGTGGTACCAAAAAGACAACTGTTTGATTCATAAAAATTGAATATCTAGTATTTAATTTTTTTTTTTTTGCAATGATAAAACTCCGATTCATATGGTTTTTTTGTTTGCGATTAGCCCTCTCAAAATTTTTTATTTTAAAAATAATTTTACAAAATTATAATTTACAAAAATGGTGCTACGCCTACGCAGCGGATAGGATAAAAAGGTGGAATAAGTTGAACACGATAAATAGTTCACCGTATTTAATCATGACGAATCATTCATCTCGTCAAATGTTTGAAATATTAAAAATTTTTTTTTTTTTTCTAAACTCTCAATATCATAACATCATCCATCTAAAGTTCAATCACTAATTTTATCAATATTTTTTAATATTAAAAAAATTAAAAGAGATATTAAAATATTTAGAGCGACGGATGCCAATTTTTTAAATATACAAATAATATTTAATATATATATATATATATATATATATATATATATATATATATATATATATATATATATATATATATATATATATATATATATATGAAAAAATTTTAAATTTAAAAATATAAATTTAAAATTTTTAAATTTTGAATTTAAAATTTTAAAATTTTAAATTTCAAAATTTTAATATTAAATTTAAAATTTCAATTTTAAATTTAAAAGTTAAGATTTAAGATTTATAATTTTTAAATTTAAAATTTTATACAAAAATTTTAACCTTTAAATTTAAAATTTATCATATATATATATATATATATATATAAAACACGGTGAATTGTTCACCGTGTGATAGGTATAGGATCAATTTTATAAATTATAATTTTGTAGTGTCATTTTTAAAATAAAAAAATTTTAGTGACTAATTGCAAAAAAAAAAAAAAAAGGAAAAAAAAAAGAAATCCCGATTCCAGTCGAAATTTAAGAAAAATAAAAATTAAGTGATGAGACAAATAGGAGAAGGGCCTTTTTCACATTTTTCTCTGTATCGCGCTCATCTTTTAACACTGCGGTGTATGAGATGCACCCATACACCTGGTGTAGGGAATATTTTATTGCTCCTTTCTCTCTCTCTTCTCCCCTCTTTAAACTCCCCTCCTCTCTCTCTCTCTCTCTCTCTCTCTCTCTGTCTTTCTCTCTCTCCCTCGCTCCTTTCTCTCTCTTCCGCGTTGCGCTCATCTCTCTCTCTCTCTCCAAATGGAAACCCTAAGGAGCCGGGTGGAGTCGTGGATCAAGGACCAGGCGGAGCAGATGGGCGCCACGTGGCCGCCCCCGCCGCCGCTCCCGCGGTGGCGGTGGCCGTGGCCGCGGCCGCCGCCGTGGCGGTGGGGCGGAGGCGACGGCGGAGGGGGGCGGAGGGAGGCGGAGCGGCGGATCCGAGAGGAGTATGAGCGGCGGCGGTGGCAGCTCCGGAAGCTCTGCGGCGCCGTGAAGGTCGACTCCGTTGCCGATCTTCAGGAGGTGCTCTGCTCCATGGTACTCTCCGAGTGCGTCTACAAGGTCGAAAACAATACCTTGCCCTAGATCCTGAAATTTGGGTTATTTTATTGGCTAAATTACAATTTCTGGTCTATGGTCCTCAAACTTTAACTTTAATTTGCTGTAATTGCTTGCTTGAACTTTTTAAATAATTGCAATCAAGTTCCATAGCTCAATTTAGTAAATTGACTAAACGTTGATGCATCGCAAATGTGTTAATTGTGTGGCATTGTTGTAATTGATGATGCGACAATAATTAAAATGACACATTATTTTTACATCAATATTTAGCCAACTAAATTGGGTTGTGAAACTTGGATTGCGACAATTCATAAAGTTTGAGCCATAAATTGTAACAAATTAGGTTTGAGGACCAAAAGTGTAAGTTAGCCTTTGTTTATTTAATTTGGTTCAAATGTATTGATTTACCCTCAGTGATTGGCCATTTTGAAATAAACACCTCAATTGTTCTTCTTTTGATTGATAAACCCTTAACTTCTAATTTGTGTTGCTTGAGTTATTCTAGTAGTATTTTGTAAAATTCAATAGCTCTATTAGTTATTAATGACTAATTGTTCTAGTTTTATTTGCTAAAAAGTGATTAAAGTGATGAAATCGGCAAATTTGATCAAATTTGCAATTTATTTGACCAAAATCATTCATGTTAAAAAAAAAATTAAAAGTTAAAGGAGTGCCAACAAAAAAAGAAAAGAAAAATAGAGTTTAGGGGTCCATTTGGAAAAGGCCTATAGTTGGGGGTCTCCATACATTTTAACATGTATATATTTTTTGGAAAATGCTTCTTGAACACCCCAAAAGGGGTGTACATCTTACATCCCACCCATCCAGGGGTGGGGTGATCAGTGGAGGACACCCTACCCTTGGATGGGTGGGGTGTGCATCATACACCCCGTAGCATTGCTCATATTTTTTTGGGGTGAAAATGGATGGACACCCGTCAACTGTAGGTCAAAGTGAAATAGGCCCCTTAATTATATTCTCACCCCTCAACTTTTGATTGTTTTGATTTGAATTAATCTAGCTTGTAAAGTTTAATTTTTTTTAAAAATTTAGCAACTTTATTAGCTATTATCCATTAATTATTCTAGTTTGTATTTGTTGAACAATGATCAAACCTATAAGGTTTGATGAAAAAACTAATGAATTAATAAAACTGCAATTTAATTCACTAAATCATTCAATTTAGAAAATATTAAAAGTTAAGAAGGTGAAAATAAAAAACAATTAAAGTTGAGGAGGCCGTTTTAGAATGGATTATAGTTGAGTTGGGCCCTGTTTGGAAATGCAGGAAGATTGAGTTACGTGCGGTGAGAAAGTACGATAAAAAAAATATTTTGTTTGTTTCTATGTAACATTACATTCCGCATATTGCAACGAATTGATTATGATATGTTTTCTACGGTCCCGCCGTCAAATGGAGAAGTAGATCTCTATTTGCTTTTGTCCCAACGTTGTTTTGCCTACTAGTTTTAGATGGGCCTCAACACCAAATGGGCCCTTGGTCTCCATACATTTTTACCTCTATTTTTAGTTAAAAATGTATGGAGAGCCCTCAACTATTTGCTGTTTTGCAATTGGCCCCCAAACTATCCCAAACTATCCCCTTCAACTTTTTAGTCCTTAGATTTAAGTCAGTTTTATTTAGTATCTGTGATTCTATTAAGTTTGTCTATTCCAAACACTTTTTCGGCTTACAGTATAAACATTTAACGGTTGATAGCTAACCGAGCTGGTAATTTCAACAAATTTCCCATTCAATTTAGGAAAATAGCGTAAATAAAAAATTACACAAAAACCCTTCCAGCAATTTAGCCCGTGTCTCAGTCATCCACTATATAAAAAATTGTGGCGATGTCAATTTTGCAATTTATTCTCTTACCAATTAGGCCCAAAAATTTTGGGATGATTGCCGAATTTGGATGCATAATGTTGTTGAAATGTGTTAGTAGAATGTATAAAATAGATAAACTATCCAGTTAACTTTCAATTCTAATGGCTTTAGTAGAGGAGATATTGTAGATAGATCAGACATACTATGCCAACTCATTTTGGTGAAGTTTTGCATCTGAATTTAATAGTTCTCCGACATCTTTGGATCAATTTGAAACATAAGTAAACTATAGGTGGACGTTGTGCCATTTTATTTTATTGTAATTTATTATTATTTTCTGGTGCAGTAGAGTAATTGATACATGGGATCGAATGCAGGAGCTTTATTTTTATTTTTATTTTTATGTTTGTAGTTTGCCCTTTTCTAGTTTTCTTTATAGATTTGAAATTAGTAGTATCGATCTTGTCTTGGTAAATTTTTTCCGGTAGGTAAATAGAAGCAATGGTTGTTAAACTCTTTACTGAGTTTCACTCTAATCTTCTCTTTGAAATTTGTGCATTGGTTCCCTGAACTTAGTAACATCGCTTCATAGAAATCCTTCCTGGGAAAACCTGTTAGTGGATACACTAGGGCAATCTCTTGGCAATAATGTTTTTCTTTTTACAAATTTTGTGAGTATTTTTCAACATTAAAGATATCAAAGTAAGAAAACTTCGTGCCAGGGTTACTAGTTTTAAAAGAGAATGAGGTTGGTCTGGCTGCCAAACATATCATACATGACATCCACGTTAACGTTGCCATCAGTTGTACTACTGGTTTTTCATGTAAAGAACTATGATGAAGCAATTTTAACAAGGTTTGGGAGAACATCTCTTATAGTTCAAAGGTAGAAGACTAGAGTGAAACCTTATGAAGAGTTCATGGACGCTCAATGCAATTCACCTTGAGGCAAAATATGTTGTCAATATGCTGTTCTTTCCTCCAGGAGCAGCTGACTTTTCTCCTTTTATCTTGTGTATTACAGAGGCCTGCATCAGAGATGATTAGATATATCAACAAGTTCAAAGCTGATTTTGGAGGGCAGATTGTTTCGCTTGAACGTGTGCAGCCTTCTTTGGATCATGTACCTCACCGGTTGGTTGACATTCTCAGTGCTTGACGTAAATTTGGAATCACTTTTGTTGGCTGTAAACTGCCAATGTGTTCTCTTTTATGTTATTTTTTTGCTTATGTTTGGATGATGAATTGGAAGTCTCTATTTCGCGTCATCTGCTTGATGTGTGACCAGTCTTATCAAAATGTTGCTTTTAGCTTTACTGCTTTAGTTAGAAAATAATAGTCACTATGTGCAGTTTTAAAGGGAATGTTTGTGTATGCTAAAAGTTATGATACGACAGTTAAGCAGAACATATTTTCTAGGTGACTTGATATTTGTGCTGGTAACAGAAACTAGATGGATGTGTTGTTGTATCATCACATCATAAGAAAATGTACTGATGCAGCCCCATGCACATAGGCTCTGCAGGCTCATGAGTCTCTGTTTGTTTTAAGTAGTAAATTCCATTCTTTGGTCTTAAGGGCATGTTTGGTTGGAAGGATTTAAGGTTTGGAATGGGAATCAGAATGAGCCATTCCTATTGTTAATGTTTGGTTTGGGGGATTAGCATTTCAATTTCCATTCTAGAGGAAATCGAATCCCTCCAAAATGACTCCCAACATAGAGGTGGGAGTCAATTTTGATTCCGAAAGGGATTGAGAAAAGAACTCATCTTTTTTTTCAATAAGAATTATTTAAATTCAAATATAGATATAAATTTAAATTTAATATATAAATTCAAATTATATTAACTTCTAAATTTTAATTTTAATTTCAATATAAGTTTGATATTCGAATTTTAGATATAGTTTTACATTTTGACTTTAAATTTAAATTTAAATTGCAAATTTAAATTATGAATCTCAATTTGAATTTAAATTTTGATTGCAAATTTAGATAGCAGATTAAATTTGTCTTATTTAAATAATAATAATAAGTTGATTCCGATTTCAAATCCTATTGTAAACCAAACAAATTAAGAGATTCATCATTCCGTCTTTCATTCTAGTTCATTCCGATTCCTATTCTGATTTCGATTTCCATTTCGAACCAAACATGCCCTAATAGTCACAGGTATAGATCATCTCTCTTGGAAGATGGATATACATTTAGGGCATGTTTGGTTCATGATTGGAATGAAAATGGGAAATGGAATTGGATTGCATTGGAATGGGAAATGGAATGACGAATCATCTAAAAATATTTAGTTCGTTACTGAAATGGAAATCGGAATGGACAATTGGGACACTTAGGATTTTGCGTGAGGGTTTTGATTAAGGGAGAGAAGAGTAATGAAGGGACATGAGGTGGAGGTGTTTGTGAGAGAGTGCTTTGAGTGGCTTACTCTGGAATGGGCCAACCCAGGATTCAAAACTAGATTGGGCCATATATGGATTGGATGATTCCCATTCCAGAGTGGAATGGGAATCGGAATCAGATCCCTGTAAAACAAATAACAACTATAGGAGTCAGTGGATCTCATTCTGATTCCAGAGTCTAAAATAGGTGAACCAAACAAGCCCTTATATCGATGTTAATATTTGTTACAGCGATCTACCATATGGCAGATATTTATGCTGCAGATTCTATCATTCTAGTGCAGCCTCTTTATGCATCATAATAGGAACTTCATTCTTATAATCCGTGCATCTGCATTTACAAATTCTAATCCTGCCTTTTACATATGTATTACATAATGATATGGAAGTGATATATATTGGGTTAAATAAATAAACAAGGAGGTAACTATACATAACATAAGTTGTTGTCATCATCGATCATTTTGAAAAGCTATGTTATGTGGAATCACCACTCATAGATTTTCTCACATTACTTGATCAATTCCTAACTGAACATTGTGAAGCACAGTAAATCAAGTTCAGTACTCATGTCCATGTTTTGGATATTTCTTTTGAGTATATTTTCTCCAAAATATTTCTAGGATATTTTTCAATGCTTTTGGAGGGAGTGTGTATGGTAGTGATGCTCTTTTATGGAATCCTAAGATGAGGCAAAGTGAAGTAGGCCATTATGCTTGCTTCAGATTTACTATCAGAAGTTGTATATACTGTGTACGACGCTGAATCCCTACTGAATATTACACTCATTTCAAGATTTACTATCAGAAGTTGTATATACTGTGTACGACGCTG
Organism: Tillandsia leiboldiana; assembly: GCA_029204045.2. Classification (NCBI taxonomy): domain Eukaryota; kingdom Viridiplantae; phylum Streptophyta; class Magnoliopsida; order Poales; family Bromeliaceae; genus Tillandsia; species Tillandsia leiboldiana. The sequence continues at coordinate 36,257,310 of CM055073.1, read as the reverse complement.
AATCCCTACTGAATATTACACTCATTTCAATATTTGCCGTATCAATGGAACAACATTTTTTGTTGGTGGTATCCTTTATCAATCTATATGCTAAATAGGCTGAAATTCTTGTGGCGAATAAAATTGGATTGGTGAAAGTTTCTCTTCCTAACTTGGCCTCCCTAATTAAATTCTTTTTTGGTATGGATTGAGTGATTCTCCTCTCAAATTCCTGTAGGTATCTATTAGCTGAGGCTGGGGATACATTGTTTGCTACTTTTATTGGCACTAAGCAATACAAGTAAGCATTATTTTGCTAAAATCTTGCTTCCCAAGTCTTCAAGCTACTATTTATTTACCTTTTGCCTTTCTTTACAGAGATCTTATTACTGATGTAAATATATTTCAAGGGGCCATATTCCATGAGGATAATTCTGAGGATTTTGATTTAGTTGATATTGGTGAAAGTGATCAAAATGGCAGCCAAAAGAAGACCGAGGAAAATCTTGGCAAGCCGGTTCAGGAAAAACCAAAACAGTTGAAAACATCAAAGCCTGCTGCACACAGGGTATGATTTATTTTTCAGATACATGGTCACTGATATTTCTTTTTGTTCCAAGAATTCTACCAAGAGTAATGGCCTTTTGGTAAATATCTCTTCTAGGGTTTCTTAGCTCGTGCAAAGGGAATCCCGGCTCTGGAGTTATACAAGCTTGCACAGAAAAAGAATCGGAAGCTTGTTCTTTGCGGACATTCACTTGGTGGTGCGGTAGGTGTAAGCGAACCGTTTAACATCTAGTTCAGTTATTATTTAGTTAATTTCTAAATGTCATTTTCTACTCTACTTTGAATGACAGGTAGCTGCATTGGCTACACTTGCAATTTTGCGAGTTCTCGCATCCTCTACACTGTCAAAAGAAAACGGAAAAGTTCAAGTGAAGTGTATTACTTTCTCCCAGCCACCAGTTGGGAATTCTTCTCTGAGAGAGTAGGTGTCATGTCATGAAATTAAAACAAATTAATTTGTAAAGGTTTAACTACAATTTCATCTTTGAAATTTGACCACGACATTTTTGCATCCTCACTTCCTCAGACTCTTGATTTTAACAGTTTAGTTTGTGAAGTTTGTCCTTTGTTTGAGTTCTGTCGCTAGTCTACCATCTGAAAAAAGTTGCCACGTTAGCGACGTTGCTAGAGTTTGCTCATGGTGAAGTTATTGTTGTTTTAATTACAATGATGTTCTCGGATGACAGACCAATAGACTTACTAAATTGGTACATAGGACAACTATCAGGCAAAATTGTTAAAATTGTTAAAATTAAAACTTTGAGTGCATAGTTAGGATCAAATTTCAGGGATTAATTTTGTAAATGACCTGTTAGTTAATTTTGCAGATATCAAAAGATTATTACAAAGACAAACCGATGTTGGTTAATTTACCAGATTTAACAAAAGCTATACAGAGTACTTTGTTTTTTAATTTGACAGGATTTTATACAGGCAACTATTTAAAGGAAAATTTAGCTTCTGATATTCCTTTTTCTGTGTGTCTAGTTATGTGCATAAAAAAGGTTGGGAAAACTACTTCAAAACCTACTGCATACCAGAAGACCTGGTGCCACGGATTTTATCTCCTGCCTATTTTCATCACTATAACACTCAGACAATGCAAACATCTTCGGATGAAAATTTAAATGGTGCAAAACTTGAGGAGAGTTCAAATAGACCAAGTCTTAAAATGCCCAAAGAGGACAATGGGCAGCAGCTTGTTCTAGGCGTTGGCCCTGTTCAGACGTCAATGTGGAGACTGGCTAGGCTTGTTCCTCTGGAGGGGGTTTGGAATCACTTCAATATCTTCAGAAGTAATCGGAATAAAGTTGGGAAGACATCCCTTGATATAGATAGTGGCTTACAGTCGAAGGGTGATGAATCAGAGGCAGAGCCACAGTCTCTTGAGATTCAAGAGGGTTCTGAAGGGATCACTCTTGCACCTCTTCCTGATACAGATCAAGAGACTCTTGGCAATCATGTAGAAAGAAGAAGCAGACTTGGGGATGAAGATTCTAGGCGATGGCATAGATTGCCTAACCTACCTTCTTATGTACCATTTGGGCAGGTAGATAGTTTGCACTTATATCTTTTCTTTGTAATTTGGTTTAATATGTTTCTGTTGCCTACCGCTGAATTTTGTGGAATCCAGAAGTTGGACAGTACATTTTGGGTAAAAATGTGCAGCAATCCCTTCAACTATAGGACATTTTGAAATATGCCCTCAACTATTTTTCTTTGATTGAAGCCTCCTCAACTTTTGATTTATTTTTTTTGTTAATTTAAGTTACTTGCATCAATGATGTTGGGAGTTTTGTTCAATCTAATGGTATTTCTGTTAAAATTTTATCGTTAAAAATGCTTTTTTAGCTGATAGGCTGTTTTGAAATTAAGTCATTACAGTGTCTTTGCAAACATGCATGCAACCTAAGGACTTTAGCTTGTAATGACAGAGAAGAAATTAGTTGCACACATCCCTTTTCCATTCTTTTACAGCACAATAGGGTAGAAGATCTATGAAATTTCCTTTCCATCGATTTCTGTCACTTTTAAACTTTGGGAACATCAAAATTTTGTCTGTCACTTTCAAACTTTGGGAACATCAAAATTTTGTTTGTAATGCAATTGGCCAGTTCTTGTTTATGTTTGGTCTGTTTAACTGTGAGCTACAAAACTTTTCAAACTTTCCAATTGGTGATCTTCTCTACATTACGATTTTTTTTTTCAGCTTTACCTCTTGGGAGATTTGTCAGTAAAGTCACTCTCTGATGCAGAATACTCCAAAATGACATCGGTACGATCTTTTTGTTATCTTTTGCTCCACTCTATTGGTACTATATTTGTTATTTGTTAATGTACATCGTATTTTTGTTTTTTACTTTTGTTGCTTTGCACTAGTGCCTTAGTTATTTCTACCTACTCATCTTTCTGCTATGCCTTGGCAAAGGCATTTGCAGGTGAGGTCGGTTATAACAGAATTAAAGGAGCGCTTTCAATCACATTCAATGAAGTCATATAGGTTTCGCTTTCAAAAGTAAGAAATTTGTCAATCTTTTCGTTACTAGTTTTTTGCTATTCGCAGCCTTTTCTTTCCGCCATTTTTCTTTCTGTAACTTATTTTTTTATCAAATGGTTACTAGGTCTTATGGTTGTCATTGCCAAGATTTCGCCCATTGTCATTTAGGTTGCTTTTTACCCCCCTAATATTTTGGTTAATATTGTGCTCTAATTTTAATTTTAGTAGACGAAGTATGATTTCAAAGGGGCCTGCAAAGAAGAACACATGCTTCCTAAACATAATATAAGTTGGCTATTGGAAACATGATCTGGATCAGCCTACTTTCTAACGTCAAAAATATTCAGTTCAGAACTTAACGCTTGTTGTTTCTCCAGTAACTCAAGAATCTCACCATTCATATCAAATAGGAAGAAGCTTCCTAACAATTAATATACTATCATGTGCTGAATAGTTTTTTTGGTCCTCTTAATTGAGATGCCGCTAAGTGTTCCTTTAAATATGCCTCAGTGATTGAAATTTGTATTGGACCAGCTCTTTTTTGAGGTCATCTACAAAGCTTTCCACTCTAGGATTACTATCTTCTGCACAAACTTTTGCTTTCTCAACTCTTTGGTAAGGAAGACTGGTTTGAACTGTAATTTGTTGAATGATGTAGTATTAGTGTATGGTTAATTAATCCGTTACCAGCTAAAGTCAATGAAGTACTTTTCAAAATCCAAGAATCTGTCAACCATGAAAACATTCCAAAAGGTGATAATATTCACACTTTAAATTTGTGGAATCTCCTAATTGTTGAACATTATGCAAGGTAACTGCAATGTACATCTATTATTTTGCCAACTATAGTATCATCATGGTATGAGGATGTGAGTCAGCAGAATAGATACTAGATTGGTTGAAGGGTGTACAATGATCACATACTATTAAGTATTTATCAACTTGGACTGCGTGCTTTGACTCTGTGATATAGCCATCGATCTTTCCTAATTGGAGAACCACTTTCGAGGTAATCGAACTTATTCACGTTTCACTAGAAGGAAAATGCTTGACGGGAGGGCTTTCATAGTCCTCTGAAATTCAAAAATTGTCCTGACAAGAAACAATGTGTTTGTATATCTGTTCTAGATAATAGTAGAGATTTTACTTGATGCAAGTCATAAATAGCGCTTCTTGATGATAAATTAAAGATAAATGTGTAAGATAGGCCAAACATGTCAATGATGAGGAAATGATTTGATTCAAGAGACTTACAAAAATGTAGACAAATAAAGGCTTACATAGAAGCTGTGAGACATGATTTGGTGGCCTTCATCTTAACTTAACTCTAATTTATTTGTGCATTAGCTCTGGGTTTCGTGGCCGCTTATATTTACTTATTTCCCAAACTGCCACTCAGTTACATCTTTTGTTCCTAGAAACATGATACAATTAGGCTAACTAACTAAATTTCTTGTTTCTCTTAAACTCATCTCTTGCTAAACATGAGCGATACTGACATAACAGAAGAACTTTGAATCATTCTTGATTTGCAGTAGTAATACATATTCTCTGCATTATTTGGTGAGAAAAGAGGGAAAGTTTAAACTTATGTTTTCTGTGTTTCATAGAATATATGACATATGCATGTGTGTGAACACATCGCCTTTCATGGCAGTGGAGCAGTTACCACAATTTCCACATTTACAACAGTTGCTTGGCCTAGAAGCTACTAATTCGGTCGAACTTGGCAATATTGTGGCGCCTCCTGTTATCCGAACGGCGACATCCATTGTTCCTCTTGGTTGGAATGGTGTTACTGGTGATAAAAACACTGATCCATTAAAAGTTGACATCGTTGGACATGGCTTACACTTGTGTTCTCTTGTTCAAGCTCAAGTAAATGGGAATTGGTATGCCTTACTTGTCTCCAGATATTTATTTCACTTAATTCACCTCTACTCTCAACCTTTTGGTTTAATTAATGCATGCTCTTCCATTTTGTGATTTAAATATCCAAATATTCTACAATGTGTTTGAATAAAGGTGCTCAACGGCTGTGGAGTCGCTACCTTCAGCACCTCCATACTCATCGAATCATGAAGCTGAGCCCGATTTACAAAAGATGCGGGTTTTAATTGGTGCTCCATTAAAGCGATCACTAAAAATTCCAGTTGCTGAAGATTCTTTATTCCCTATTTATCCTCCAGTTGCCAAGTGCTCCAATTCGACTCCAGAATGTGAATCCAGATCTCTTTTCCAAGACAGAAGAGGCTGCTGTGATGGTTTGGATGGTTTTGTCATTTACTGCACTACTGATTTCACCACTGTATGCAAAGAAGTCCATGTTAGAACCCGTAGGGTGCGATTACTTGGATTCGAGGTAGTCTTTATTTATTTAGGTCTATAATGGTATGTGAAGCCTTTACTATGTTGAGACCGTAAATTCTGTATCTTAATGGTTTCAGGGTGCCGGGAAAACTTCTCTATTCAGAGCAATGCTACAATTTAGACAACGAAACAATGGAAATATTGAAAGTATATGTCCATACATGGATGCTCATGAAGGGGTAGCGGGTGGATTATGCTATTCAGATTCAGCAGGTGTGAACTTGCAGGTAATTCTAACAGTTTACCTCTAATAGGATAGTTTATTTTTCGCTTCCTTCTGAAGTTGGTTAATAGAAAGCCAGCTTGTTGCGTGGATCAATTGTACAATAATGATATTTGTACCTCCAAGCTTTTCATCTTGAACTTGGCTAAGCAAAAAGTATTTGTATGATTGCTCTATTGAAAATTTCCTTGATTTTTTTTCTTTTCGCTTATTTTTTTATCTGGATGAGATGGTTCACACTTCACACATGCCGGATTCGCACTAAAATGCTGGTTGCATTTTACTTGCTGAACTTTTGATTATGCCTTTTTTCTTTTTCTTGAAGTACTTGTCATTTCTTAAATATTACTCAACTGCAATTTACTCATTGGTGTGCATACTTTCGATGGTTAAGGCAAGATGTGTTTTTTAAAGGAAAAAGAAGAAGAAAACTCTACATATCATTTAAGTACTGTATGCTTGAAAACTAAAAATGCATGAAGTTACTTTTCTGAAATGAAACAGTCAATTTGTGAAATTTTTGTGTAGTAACTAAGGAATGTGTGGAGCGTGCCCACCCACATATATGCTTGAAAATTTAGCAAATTTTGTTTAACTTATCATACAGGAGCTAAATTCGGAGGCCGGTAAATTCAGAGAAGAACTGCAGATGGGTTTACGCGATCTCGCCAAGAAAACAGACCTAATTATTCTCGTGCATAACCTATCACAAAAGATACCTGGGTATTACCACCCAAACGCTTCAAAACCACAACCGGCCCTTTCGCTTCTCCTAAACGATGCTAAGGCTCTTAGTATCCCTTATGTTCTTGCCCTAACAAATCGATTCTCCGTCGGTGCTCATCAGCAAAACACTTTAATCGCTTCTGCTATGGAAGCATACGAAGCATCTGCCAACACGACTCAAGTCATAAATTCAAGCCCCTTTTCCATACCAAGCAATGCTAGTGCCGTGCAACCGATGACATCAGCTAATGAGCTTTTGGGGAGGAAGGAGGTTGGTTCTTCAAGAAATTTTTTTGCTCCTTTAAGTCTCACCTTACTGCCGTTCCAGAGAAGGGGGGGTGTTATGCCTATCGAGGGTGTTGGTGCGCTTCGGGAACTTGTTCATCGCGTTATACGCAGTAATGAAGAAATGGCTTTCCAGGTACTTGTTTCGTTCATTTGGGTATATTACACGAAATTTTCTTTGGACCCTTTCGAACTAAGGCTGCTTTAAGTTAGATCCTTTTCATATTTTTTAATCACCATCTCCATATATTCTTTGGTGGATTGGTCATTAGATTTGCCTGTAACATAAGTATGTAAACAACGTTCATATGATGACAGGCGTTTGAAATTGCTATTAACTGCTCATGGGATATCAAAATGACCTATAATTCTTCACAATATTATAGGAAAATTTTTCCGGACCCATTGATGACCTTGGGCTATTTTTATGTAGATCCCTTAACTTGAAGTTTTTTTTCCTTTTTTTTTCTTATTCAGCAATTTTTTTTTTTTCCCTTTTTCTATATTTACACATATCGGCCCTTTCCAGTGGATTTGCCATTTGATATAATGGTAACTTTATTTCAAAAAAAAATGCTCATGTGATGATGCATGTTTGAAATTGTTGTTAACTGCTCATGAAAAATCCTCTAGCATGGATAGAAGTGATTATGAGAGGTTTTGATGCAAAAACTACTGGTCACAATGATCTATATCAAAATTACCTATGAAATATTTCTGATTCGCGCGATTGAGATATATGAAGAGTTGCTAGAGTAGTCCTTTCCTATTATCATAATTCAAACTTTTTGCTATGTTGTATTCTCAACTAACACTGAATTTTGACTCGCGAACCTCTGTAGGAACTCGTAGAAGAGAGGCTGTCGTTCGAACTAGCAAAAGAAAAGCAGGTCTTAACGGACACGATGCAAAAGCCGCAGAAGAAGGGCGGATCTATTTCCGCTGCCGCAGTCGGTGCATCTCTGGGAGCAGGCCTCGGGCTTGTAATGGCTGTTGTTATGGGGGCGGCTTCTGCTTTAAGAAAGCCGTGAAAATTGCGTTGAGTTTCGACATGATCGGGTTTATAATATTTCGCAGTATCATGCAGTGCCAGGTTTAAAGAAGAAGATTTTGCAGAAATGCACCAGAAAAATGTTTGGGTATTTCAAAGACAGCACTTGGGTTTGGCATGGAGTTGCATATGTGCTGTCCCTACATCCCATTTTCATTAATTATTGTTATATTTTCTTAGTAATTTTGATAGGTTTCATCACATTATTGATTATACCACTACTTGTACCCAGGTTTTTTTTTTAAAAAAAAAAAAAAAAAACCTTCTGGGCAAGAATGTTGTCTAGAGGTGGGTTATGATGCCATGATTTATTATTTGGGTTAATTGCATACGGCTCCCTATAAACATATCGAATAGCAGATATATCCCTACAAAATTCAACTTTTCATATTTTTCTCTTCAAAAGTCCAACGATATTCATATATATCCTTCCGGTTTATTATCGTTAATTTACTGTTTATTTTTTAACAGATTATATGTGAAATGACAGTTTTGTCTTTTCAAAAATGTCTCTCTAAAAAATAATGCAGAAATATCTGAAAGGGTAAAAAAGTAAATTTACCTCACTAACTAATCAAGATTAAGTATTTAATTTATGGTTAACTAAATTTTTCTAACAGAAATAGACGGTAGGAATATATATGAATAACGTTGGACTTTTAAAAGGATAAATATGAAAAGTTGAACTTTGTAGGGATATATCTGCTATTCGATATGTTTACAGGGAGCCGTATGCAATTAACCCTTATTATTTTGTATATTTCTAGGCTTGGTTAGGTTGAGATTGCTATCTCTTAATAATATTATTTAGTGGTGTTTTTTTCTTTTCTTTTTCTTTTTTACCTTTTATTTTGGGGGGAAGGGGCAGGCCATAATGTGGTTAACATATATGAGATGAGCCAAGGATAATCTAATAAGAGTATTGCACTGTTTGGTTTGTATTTGCTATATGTCAATATAATTGTTTAAGGGGTGTTATTTTTATTCTTACTTTATTTTAATTTTGTGCTATGATGGAATCACATTTCTGAGATGTTGTGGTGCAATTGTTAGGGATTGAAGTGTCGCCCCTACTGTTTAAACTAAATTATCAAATCAAGCTTGACTCATTTCAGTCGATTGGGCTTTGTTTTATACATAATTTGGTTTGGTTTGGTTTAAACAATTGAAACCTGAAAAGGCCAAATTGATCCATTTTTAATATATATATATATATATATATATATATATAGTCTGGCTGGAATGTTATCACTAGTATTAATTTTTTTATCGTTAAATTAATCTGATCATTTTTATTTTTTAGATTATACTATTCAATTAACTACTCACTAAACCTTAGTGGAAAAATTATATATATATATAGAGGATTTGTGTGCTTTTTAGAAATATGGAGTCATTCGTGCTTTCAAATTGTTTTTAATGTTGGGACTTCCGAATGGACGATCGGTTCCGTTAGATTTGATTTAATGTTGGGACTTTGTGAATTTTTTATAATTGCATTTGTATTGGGATTTGTGCTATTTACTTTTTCTTTCTCTCTCTTTAGTTGACTTTACAAAAGCACAAATTCCAATACAAATTCAATGGTAAAAAATTACAAGCATATTTGAATTTGTGCTTTTGAGAGTATATAAGCTCTACTCTCTCTCTCTCTCTCTCTCTATATATATATATATATATAGGAAAATGCTATGTGTACATCCCTTTCGGGGTGTGCATCATACACCCCACCCATCCAAGGGTGGGGGTGTGATGATGGGTCACTTGATGTGACCCGTAAAAAATATCGCCACCATTAAAATGGTGGAGGTGTATGATGTACACCCCTTCGGGGTGTACATGTAGCATTGCTCATATATATATATATATATATATATATATATATATATATATATATATATATATATATATATATATATATATATATCGTCTAGCTACTATATTTTTAAAAATAATAAGTAATTGGTGTTTATAAATTTTTTATCATTAGATATATTTTTTTGACTAATTTTATATTTTAAATTATATTATTTCACCAACCACGCACTAAACCCAAATGGCCCACTAGTATTCTAACCGTATATTTTTTTATCAAAGAGTTAAAAATCTACAAGCACCAATGACTGGTACTTTTAAAAGTATAAGAATTCAATTTTATGGAAAAAAGATTATAATTTAATGGATGGTTGGATAGAAATATGAGATGAAAAAACAAAATCAATAAATTTGTGGTGTAAAGATATAAGGATGCACTTGGTGTAGGCTACACTTTATTCTCTAACAAAATATGCATTAGTACTTAAGTGAGACTCTTATAAGAGTGTAGGGACTGCTAACGTAGAACTAAATAATTTGTGGACCTAAATGAATTAGCAATGCTATCTATACATCTTATTTGGGGTGTATGATATACACCTTATTCATTCTAGGGTAAAAAGTCTTTCACTTATCGTTTCAAACTGACGAGTAAAATTTATTTCATCCTAAAAATGAATAGAATATAAAATATACACCTATTTTGAAATATATCTAAATAAAACTAGTTGAACTCTCGAGTGAGCACCTTCACACAATTATTTCAATAAACTATTAATTTTAACTAAATTAGTAAAATAGAAAATTTCTTTAGATTATTATTTTTTTTTATCTATCTTTTGAGCTCTAAATTAGATAGATATTGAGACGTAAAAGAATGTGATATATCAAACTCATTTTAGTAGAGTTTTATAATTTAATTCATCAATTAGAATGAATGAGATGTAAGATATATACTCCAAATGAGATATACAGTATGGCGATTTTTCATATAGAAAGTAGTTGAGACTGCGCTAAAGTGTAAGGGGTGTTTTGCAATTTAGCCAAAGAGAGAAGGAAAGAACTGAGACGAAACCAGGACCCTATTGACACGGTGGCTGAACCGCCGACCGGGGACCCAACTCCTATTCGAGTCAACATCCGGTCCGGTTCGACCGGGTGACTCGTTGTCTTAGATTCGCAAATGTGAATCTGTGATCTCCTCCTCCGCACTGCTGCATCCCCTCTCAGTCAACTTCTTCCTCCTCCGATGATGCCCCCACAAACCCTAACCCTAACCCTAACCCGAGCTCCGATTCCATAGCCCATGGCGGCGTCGAGCTCCTCCTCGTCGTCTTCGGCGGCGGCGGCTGTGGAGGGCCTCTGGGCCCTCGCGGAGGAGCTCGAGCTCCGCCGCGACTACGGCGGCGCCGCCCGGTGCCTCGAGGCTGTGCTCCAGAGCTCCTCCGCCGTGGGCGGCGGCGGAGGCGGCGGCACCTCCTCCTCCTCCTCCTCCTCCCTCTCCGTCTCCCTCCTCCCCCTCTCGGAGATACGCACCCGCCTCCGCCTCGCCTCCCTCCTCCTCTCCCGCTCCCACAACCTCCACCACGCCAAATCCCACCTCGAGCGCGCTCTCCTCCTCCTCTCCCCACTCCCCTCCCCACCTCTCCTCCCCCTCAAGCTCCTCGCCCACTCCCTCCTCTCCCGCACCTACCACCTCCTCGGCTCCGTCTCCTCCCAGCGCGCCCTCCTCCTCCGCGCCCTCCACCTCCTCCGCCACTCACCCTCCTTCCCCGCCCCCGAATCCCTCCTCTGGACCTGCAACTTCCACGCCCAGCTCGCCTCCGCGCTCGCCGTCGACGCCGACTACCCCGGCGCCCTCTCCTCCCTCGCCACCGCCGCCGCCGCCGCCGACGACCTCCGCCGCGCAGACCTGCAGCTCTTCTTCGCCGCCTCCGCCCTCCACGTCCGCCTCCTCCACTGGGACGACTCCGACGCCGTCGCCGACGCCGCCCGCCGCTGCTCCGACCTCTGGGACGCCATCCCCTCAGACCAGGTCCCTAAATTCTGTTTCCCCCCCTCTCTCTACCCTTCCCTTAAACACGTCCCTCCGCTGTTCTTGGGTCCTGCTCACAGTACATGTTATACAGATAGGAATACATTACATAAAATAATGCACATCACAATTGAACTCGGGGACCTCGTCGAATGGTGTTACCCAAAGTATTGCTCTAGTAGGATACAGCTTAGGTATACTCCTAGCACCAATCCTAAGCTTCCGCCATCTTGTGGGGTCGTTCGTGGGTTCGCTCTCCGGTATTCAATAGATTAAATTGTGACACCCCCGGAATTTGGATTAGTCCTATATATAAATGATATAATAGGACTAAATCTCTTAACCCGGCTATAGCATTTTGGGTGGTAGCAAGACCCAAGAGGTTAAGAGAGTTAAGCGTGCTAGAGCTAGAGTAGTTCTAGGATGGGTGACCTCCTGGGAAGTGGGGCGTCACATAAATTCCGGTATTATATTCTGATGGGTTGAAATTCCTATATTCTACCTCATACGTCGATTTCGCATGTCTTTCATATTTGTCATGCACATGAACATAGCGGTTTTTATTGGGTAACCTATGCAAGACCGGCTTTGTGCTTTGATCTAATTTGCTGATTATGTACTTCAGAGAGAGCATTGCCCTGGCTTGTTCTTCTACACTGAGATGTTGCAGGCCTTCTACCTTCTGAGGCTTTGCGATTACAAGACTGCGTCGGTGCACGTAGAGAAGCTGGACACTGTCATGAAGAATGAAATGCATAAGCTTCGGCAGCTTAAGGAGATGAGCTCTGATGGGTGGGATTCGAATGATGACGATAAGTTGGTATTGGCGCCTCCGCCGATGGATGGTGAGTGGCTTCCGAGGAATGCGGTGTTTGTTCTGGTGGATCTTATGGTGCTCATGGTGGGGCGGCCTAAAGGAATCTTTAAGGAGTGCGGGAAGAGGATTCAATCTGGGTTGCGATTGATCCATGGTATGCCCATGAATTTTTTGTCGAAACATTATCCTAGCTTATTTGTCGTTGAATTTTTTATAGTCAATATACTTGCAATGGCTGAAGTTTACTTATTCAGTTGAGACCTATCATTGTCCTGCTCCTCTTTGCTCAGAAGCTCTACTTTGGAACGATAATATATTCTAGTTCTGTAGCAATTGGAATAAAGGGAGTCTTTGCCCACCATTTTACTGGTTTTTTTTTGCTGTAAGCTTTCATTGCATAATTAATGTTTTCTGCAGTTGATCATTGGGAAATTGGTGCTCTTTTACATGTCAATTTAGAAGTTCCTGTGCAAATTATAACATCTGTTTCTTATCTATCTCTTAAATTTTTTTGCAGAGGAACTTGGAAAACTTGGAATCCAAGATGGTGTAGCAGGTAAGTATTTCGGACAGTTTCACTGTGTCAGTTGTTGAATTGGATAGATACTATATCTTTGGCCCTCCAAAGAAAGGAATCTTATTTCTTTTGATGCTCTGCAATATTATACTAGTTAGATAGTAAATTATTATCTATTTTATTTTGATATGCATTTACATCCCTACATGCTTAACTAAATATTGTTGGAAGAAATAGTATGGATGTGTACAAAAGGTTTTAAAGAGCGGCATTTAATTTCAAAGGACAAGTGTGTATGTATGTCAGAAATTATTTCATTGAATGGCATATGTGAAAATATAGATTTTGCTGTGCATATGTGTAAATAGATAATTAGTGGGGATATATTTGTCAAAATTTCTTTTTTTCTCAAGTTTACTCTTTTATGTTTTTTGCTTCTTTTGGTTGTGTCGATCTGCTTTTTTGATCACTAATCACGAGTGATTACCACATGCTCTGCAGAGGTAGATTTGCAACACTCTACTATTTGGATGGCTGGATTGTACTTGATGCTTCTAGTTCAGTTTCTTGAAAACAAAGTCTCAATAGAACTTACACGGTGTGAATTTGTTGAAGCTGAAGAGGTAAATTATTCTGAAACATCAGTATTCATGTTTATGTAGAGTATATTCTTTGCTTTCTTTAAAACTTAATTGATTACTATTTTCTAAGAATTGTTATAAAATAATTGCAATGAGATCTTAGATACTCCCAATTCAAAAAATATTTAATCAACTATAGAATAAACATTGATGCGATATTTAACAATATGCTGATTTGTTATGGAGCTAGAGCAATGCTCTTATTAACATGCTTCTTTATATGTGGAATTTCTTAGGAACGGCAACAATAACTACAAGCATTAGTCTGAACTAGCGGGTTCTTTAATTGATCCCTTTTCTATATTCAGCTTTTGAATGTCGAAACTGTGATTTTAATGCTTATCACTTATGTGGCATGATTGTTTTACCTTGCTATTTCATAGGGGCTAGTAGAGATGAAAAGATGGTTTGTTCGTTTTCCGACAATTCTGCAAGGGTGTGAAAGCACAATCGAGATGCTTAGAGGACAATATGCTCATTCTGTTGGCTGCTTCCAAGAGGCTGCTTTCCATTTCATCGAAGCTACTAAGGTCTGTATAATCATTTTTAATTTCTTGCTCCTAAAATTTCTTTTTGTTGGTGCAACAGTGAAACTGAAATCATCGGCTGACCTTCTGCTCTAACTAGAATATGCTAGTGATTTCAGCTGACCGAGAGCAAATCGATGCAAGCTATGTGCCAAGTATATGCTGCTGTCTCTTACTTGTGTTTGGGTGATGCGGAATCTTCTTCAGAGGTGAAGTCAGAACTTGAGATAATAAAAATAAAAATAAAAACAAACCCTTGTAAAGTTGTCTATTTACACATATGTCCCTGCAAAATCTGGATTTTCATATTTGCACTTCAGAACTTAATTCTTTTATAAATATGTCTTTGAACTTAAAAAAAGTGACCGGTTAAAAAACGTTTTTGATTCCGAAACCAATTTCTTCCCAGAATCGGAGGACTACCAATTTAAAAGAATATTTTTTAATGAATAAAAGGCACTTTTGAGGGGTTACAATAGTGTGTATATATATATATATATATACACACACAATAGTGTGTACTATTGTGTATATATATATATATATATATATACACACACACACACATATACATATATAGTATATATATACAAACCAAAATTCAATCAATTTAGATTTCTTTACACTGTTAAACCAGCAAACGTCTCATATCTACCATTAAAATTATAATTTGTGCAACCCTTTGATCATTAGGTCAATGATGTTGAAAAGATTTGAAATTTGATTTCTAGATAGTTCTAATGGTCTAGATCATGTTCAACGGTTCCGATCATCGATTCGGAGGTTCCATCATCGAAAAAAAATCGGTAGTAACAATAGGGTTTTACTACTAATAGTAGCCCAGTCCAACTCATATATATATATATATATATATATATATGCAAAAGCTCCAGAGTACAGTTTATATTGATTTCTGGCAGTTCTTCACCAATCTCTGCTGTTCATCATCCAGCTTACAAGTACTTATTTTCTGGGCATTTTTGTCCTTGTAGGCACTAGATTTAATTGGACCAGTTTACAGAGTCATGGATTCCTTTGTTGGAGTGCGAGAGAAGACATGCATCATTTTTGTTTATGGACTTCTATTAATGAGACAGCATAATTTGCAAGAAGCAAGGTAGGCATCAGATAGATTTAGTTGCTCGTTTAGTAAGTCATACAAGAA